>CAKJTW010000520.1:0-46806 GCA_917880005.1 Nanger dama | reverse complement strand
GCTAGGGATATGTTTAGGACTAGGGCTAGTGCTAGGGCTAGGGCTAGGGCTAGGGCTAGGGCTAGGGGTTAGGGTTAGTGTTTAGTGTTATGGTTAGGGTTGGAGTTAAGGGTAGGGATAGGGTTAGGGATTAGGGTTAGGGTTAGGTTTAGGGGTTAGGGTTAGGGGGGTTAGTGTTAGGGCATAGGGTTAGGGTTAGGTTAGGGTTAGGGTTAGCATTACTCTTAGGTTTAGTATTAGAAGAGAATTAGGGTTAGGGTTAGGGTTAGGGGTTAGGGATAGGGTTAGAGTTATTGGTTAGGGTTAGGGTTAGTGTTAGGTTTAGGGTTAGGGTTTTGTCTAGGGTTATGCTTAGGGGTTAGGGTTAGGGGTTTTGGTTAGAGTTAGGGTTAAGGTTTGGTATTAGGGTTAGGGTTAGGGTTAGGATTTACACCGTTATGGTTAGGGTTAGGGGTTAGCGTTAGGGTTACGGTTAGTACTATGGTTAGGGTCATGGTCTGGGTCAGGGTCAGGGTCAGGGTTTATGGTTAGGGTTAGCGTTAGGGCTTAGCATTAGCGTTAGGGTTACCGTTGAGGGTTAGGTTTAGGGGTTGGGGTTAGAGGTTAGGGTTAGTGTTAGGGTTAGGGTTACAGGTTAGTGTTAGGGTTAGGGTTAGGGTTAGGGTTATGGTTGGGGTAGGGTTAGGTTTGGGGATGGGGGTTAGGGTGGGATTGGGGTTGGGGTTGGGGTTGGGGTTAGGGTTAGGGTTGAGGTTAGGGTTAGGGTTAGGAGGTTCGGGGTTATGGGTTGGGGTTTAGTGTTAGGTTTAGGTTAAGTTAGTGTTGGGGTTGGGGTTAGGTTTGGGGTTGGGGTTACGGTTGGAGTTGGGGATGGGTTTAGGGTTAGGGTTAGTGATAGCTTTATGATTGGGGTTTGGTTTAGTGTTAGGGTTAGGTCTAGGGCTAGGGCTAGGGTTAGGGCTGGGCTAGGGCTAGGATTAGGGTTAGGGTTGGGTGAGTATTAGGTTTAGCGTTAGGGATAGGGGTAGGGTTGGGTTAGGGGTTAAGGTTAGGGATTAGGGGGGGGGGTAGGGTTGGGTTAGGTTTAGGGGTGGGGGTGGGGGTAGGGGTTAAGGTGTGTGGTTTAGGGTTACGATTAGGTTTGGGTTAGGGTTAGGGTTAGGGGTTAAGGTTATGGTTAGGGGTTAGGGGATAGGGTTAGGGTTAGGGTTAGGGTTTGGGTTAGGTTTAAGGTTAGGGTTAGGGTTAGCGTTACTCTTGAGGTTTAGGGCTAGAAGAGTTTTAGGTTTAGGATTAAGGTTAGGGTTACGGTTAGGGGTTTTGGTTAGGGGTTAGACTTAGGGTTAGGGTTAGGGGTTGGGGTTAGGGTTAGGGTTAGAGGTTGAGGGTTAGGTTTAGGGTTAGGGGGTTAGAGTTCGGTTTAGACTTAGGGTTGGTTTAGGGTTAGGGTTTGGTTTAGGGTTAGGTTACGGTTATGGGTTTTGGTTAGGGTTGGGGTTAGTGTTAGAGGTTAGGGTTAGGGTTATGGTTATTGTTAGGGTTTAGGGTTAGGGTTAGGGGTTAGGGTTAGGGTTAGGGTAAGAGTTTAGGGTTAGCGTTAGGGTTAGGGTTAGTGTTAGGGTCAGGGTCAGGGTCAGGGTCATGGTTTAGGGTTAGGGTTAGCGTTAGGGTTAGTATTAGCGTTAGGATTAGCGTTAGGTTTAGGTTTGAGGCTTAGGGTTCGGGGTTAGGGTTAATGTTAGGGTTAGGGTTACGGGTTAAGGTTAGGTTTAGGGATAGGGTTAGGGTTAGGGGTTAGGGTTAGGGTTAGGTTTAGGGTAGGAGTTAGGTTTGGGGTTGGGGTTAGGGTTGGGATGGGGGTGGGGGATAGTGTTGGGGTTGGGGTTAGGGTTGGGGTTGGGGTTGGTTTTAGGGTTAGGGTAGGGGTTAGCGTTAGGTTTAGGGTTGGTGTTAGGGTTAGGGTTAGGTTTGGGGTTAGATTTGGGGGTTAGGGTTGGGGTTAGGGTTAGGTTTAGGGTTAGATTTAGGGGTTAGGGTTAGGGGTTAGGGTTAGGGGTTAGTGTTAGGGGTTTAGCGTTAGGATTAGGTTTAAGGTTAGGGTTAAGGTCAGGGTCAGGGTCAGGGTCAGAGTCAGGGTCAAGGTTTGGGGTAAGGGTTACGGTTAGGGTTAGGTCTAGGGCTAGGGCTATGGTTAGGGCTGGGCTAGGGCTACGGCTAGGGTTAGGGTTGTTTGAGTTTTGGTGTTAGCGTTAGGGATAGGGATAGGGGTTAAGTTAGGGTTAAGGTTAGGGGTTGGGGTAGGGGTAGGGTTAAATGTATGCATGGGTTGGGGTTAGGGTTAGGGTTGGGTTAGGGCTAGGATTAGGGTTAGGGTTAGGGTTAGGTGTTAGGGTTTGGGTTAGGATTAGGGGTTAGGTTTGGGTTTAGGGTTAGGGTTAGTGTTACTCTTAGGTTTAGGGTTAGAAGAGGATGAGGGTTAGGGTTAGTGTTAGGGTTAGAGGTTTTGGTTAGGGTTAGGGTTTGGTTTAGGGTTAGGTTTAGGCTTAGGGTTAGGGTTAGGGTAGGCTTAGGGTAGGGTTGGCTTTGCGGTTAGGTTTAGGGTTAAGGTTAGCATTACTATTAGGTTTATTGTTAGGATTAGGGTTAGGATTAGGGTTAGGTTTTAGGGTTAGGGTTAGGGTTAGGGGTTAAGATTATGGTTAGAGTTAGGATGGGGTAGGGTTTAGGGTTAGGGTTGGGGTTAGGGTTAGGGTTGAGGTTAGGTTAGGGGGTAGGGTTAGGGTTAGGGGTTAAGGTTATGGTTTGGGCTAGGGATATGTTTAAGACTAGGGCTAGGGATAGGGCTAGGAGCTAGGGCTGGGTTAGGGCTGGGGTTGGGGTTGGTGTTTAGTGTTATGGTTAGGGTTAGAGTTAGGGGTAAGTATAGGGTTAGGGATTAGGGTTAGGGTTAGGGATAGTGTTACTGTTAAGGTTAGGGTTAGGGACTAGGATTAGGGTTAGTGTTTAGGGTTAGGGTTAGGGAAAGAGTTTAGGCTTAGGATATGTGTTAGGGTTAAAGTTAGCGTTAGGGTTAGAGGTTAGTCCTAGGGCTAGGGTTGGGGTTAGGGTTAGCTTTAGGGTTGGGTTGGGGTTAGGGTTCCGTGTTAGGGTTAGGGTCAGGGGTCAGGGGTCAGAGTCAGGTTCAGGTTTTAGGGTTAGGTTTAGCATTAGGGTTAGCGTTAGGGTTAGGGTTAGGGTTAGGGTTCGGGTTCGGGTTAGGATTCCGTGTTAGGGTTAGGGTTAGGGTTTAGTGTTAGGTTAGGGTTAGTGTTGGGGTTGGGGTTAGGTTTGGGGTTGGGGTTAAGGATGGGGTTGGGGTTGGGTTTAGGGTTAGGGTTAGTGATAGCTTTAGGGTTGGGGTTAGGTTTAGTGTTAGGGGTTAGGTCTAGGTCTGGGGCTAGGGTTGGGGCTGGGCTAGGGCTGGGATTAGAGTTAGGGTTGGGTGAGTTTTAGCGTTAGCATTAGGGGTAGGGGTAGGTTTGGGTTAGGGTTAAGGATAGAATTAGGGGACGGGTAGGGTTGGGTTAGGTTTAGGGTTAGGGGTAGGGGTAGGGGTAGGGTTAAAGGTATGTGTGCGTTAGGGTTGGGTTAGGGTTAGGGGTTAGGGTTAGGGGTTAGGGGTTAGGGTTGGGGGTTAGGGGTTAGGGTCAGGGTCAGGGTCAGGGTCATGGTTTAGGGTTAGGGTTAGCGTTAGGGTTAGCATTAGCATTACGGTTAGCGTTAGGGTTAGGTTTAGGGTTAGGGTTAGGCGTTAGGGTTACTGTTAGGGTTAGGGTTATGTGTTAAGGTTAGGTTTAGGGGTTAGGGTTAGGGGGTTAGGGATAGGGTTGGGGGTAAGTTAGGTTTGGGGTTGGGGTTAGGGTTGGGATTGGGGTCAGGGATAGGGTTGGGGTTGGGGTTAGGGTTGGAGTTAGGGTTACGGTTGGGGTTAGGGGTTGGGTTTAGGGTTAGTGTTGGGGTTGGTTTTAGGGTTAGGGTTGGGGTTAGGGTTAGGTTTAGTGTTGGTGTTAGGGTTAGGGGTTAGGTTTAGGGTTTAAGGTTAGGGTTAGAGTCAGGGTCAGGGTCAGGGGTTTAGGGTTAGGGGTTAGGGTTAGGTCTAGGGCTAGGGATATGTTTAGAGCTGGGCTAGGTTAGGGTTAGGGTTAGGGTTGGGTGAGTTTTGGTGTTAGCATTAGGGATAGGGATAGATTTGGTTAGGGTTAAGTTTAGGGGTTGGGGTAGGGGTAGGGTTAAATGCATGCATGGGTTAGGGTTAGGGTTAGGGTTGGGTTAGGGTTAGGATCAGGGTTAGGGTTAGGGTTAGGTGTTAGAGTTAGGGTTAGGATTAGGGATTAGGTTTAGGGTTAGGGTTAGTGTTTGGTTTAGGGTTAGGGTTAGGGTTAGGGTTAGTGTTACTCTTAGGTTTAGGGTTAGAAAGGTTTAGGGTTAGGGTTAGTGTTAGGGTTAGGGGTTTTGGTTAGGGTTAGGGTTAGGGTTAAGTTTAGGGTTAGGGTTTGGTTGGGGTTGGGGTTGGGATTAGGGTTAGGGTTAGGGTTGGGGGTAGTGTTTAGGTTTAGGGTTGGGGTTAGGGTTCGGGTTAGGATTAGGGTTAGGGTTAGGGTTGGGGTAGTGTTTAGGGTTAGGGTTGGGGTTAGGGTTCAGGTTAGGATTAGGGGTTAGGGTTGGGGTTTGGGTAGTGTTTGGGGTTAGGGTTGGGGGTTAGGGTTAGGGTTGGGTTGGGGTTAGGGTTAGGGTTGGGGTTAGGATTAGGATTAGTGTTAGGGTTGGTGTTAAGGTTAGGGGTTAGGGTTAGCTTTAGTGGTTAGGGTAAGGGTTAGTGTTAGGGTTTAGGGTTAGGGTTAGTGTTAGGGTTAGGGTTAGGTTAGGGGTAGGGTTAGGGTTAGGGTTAGGTTTATGGTTTGGGCTAGGGATATGTTTAGGACTAGGGCTGAGTGCTAGGAGCTGGGGCTGGGGCTGGGGCTGGGGCTAGGGTTAGTGTTTAGTGTTATGGTTGGGGTTAGGAGTTAGGGTAGGGATAGGGTTAGGGATTAGGGTTAGGGTTAGGGATAGTGTTAGGGTAAGGTTAGGGTTAGGGATTAGAGTTAGGGTTAGTGTTTAGGGTTAGGGTTGGGGAAAGAGTTTGGGCTTAGGATATGTGTTAGGGTTAAGGTTAGGGTTAGGGTAAGAGTTAGTCCTAGGGCTAGGGTTAGGGTTAGGGTAGGGATAGGGTAGGGTTGGCATTGGGGTTAGGGTTAGGGTTAAGGTTAACCTTATTATTAGGTTTATTGTTAGGGTTGGGGTTAGGGTTTAGGGTTAGGGTTAAGATGAGGGTTGGGATTAGGATTAGGGTTAGGGTTGGGGTAGGGGTTACTGTTAGGTTTGGTGTTAGTGTTAGGGTTAGGGTTGTTGTTAGGGTTAGGGTTGGGGTTGTGGTTAGGGTTAGGGTTGGGGTTAGGTTTAGGGTTTGTGTTAGGCTTAGGGTTAGGATTAGGTTTGGTGGTTAGGGTTAGGGGTTGGTGTTAGGGTTTTAGGGTTAGTGTTAGGGTTAGGGTTAGCATTACTCTTAGGTTAAGGGTGAGAAGAGGTTTAGGGTTATGGTTAGGGTTAGGGTTAGGGGTTAGGGGTTAGATTAGGGTTAGGGTTAGTGGTTAGGGTTAGGGTTAGAGTTATTGGTTAGGGTAGGGTTAGTGTTAGGTTTAGGGTTAGGGTTTTGTTTAGGGTTATGATTAGGGTTAGGGTTAGGGGTTTTGGTTAGAGTTAGGGTTAGGTTTAGGTGTTAGGGTTAGGGTTAGGGTTAGGGGTTAGGGTTAGGGTTAGGGTTAGGGGTTAGGGGGTTAGTGTTAGGGTTAGGTTTAGGGTTTAGGGTTAGCGTTAGGGTAGTGTTAGTATTAGGGTTAAGGTTAGTATTAGAGTTAGGATTAGGGTTACGGATAGGGGTTTTGGTTAGGGTTAGTGTTACGGTTGAGGTTTTAGGTTAGGGGTTAGTGTTAGGGTTAGGAGTTATTGGTTAGGGTTAGTGTTAGTGTTAGGTTTTGGGTCAGGGTTTTGTTTAGGGTTATGATTAGGGTTAGGGTTAGGCGTTTTGATTAGAGTTTGGGTTGGGTTTAGGTGTTGGGGTTTAGGATTAGGTTTGGGGTTAGGGGTTAGTGTTGGGGTTTGGGTTAGGGTTTATGGTTAGCGTTAGGGTTAGGGTTAGTATTAGGGTTAGGGTTAGTATTAGTGTTAGGTTCAGGAGTCTGGGTCAGGGTCAGAGTAGGGTTTATGGTTGGGGTTAGCGTTAGGGTTAGGTTTAGGAGTCAGGGTTAGAGGTTAGGGTTAGTGTTGGGGTTAGGGTTAGGGTTAGGGTTATGGTTGGTGTAGGGTTAGTGTTGGGGTTGTGGTTAGGGTTGGAATTGGGGTTGGGGGTTAGGGTTAGGGTTGGGCTTAGGGTTAGGGTTGGGGTTAGCATTAGGGTTAGGGTTGGGGTTGTGTTTAGGTTTAGGGTTGGGAATGGTGTTAGGGTTAGTGTTGTGATTATGGTTAGGGTTGATGTTAGGGTTAGGGTTAGGGTTAGTGTTAGGCTCTGGGGTAAGGGTTAGGGTTAGGGTTAGGGTTAGGGTTCCGTGTTAGGGATAGGCTTAGGGTTAGGGTTAGGGTTTAGTGTTAGGTTAGGGTTAGTGTTGGGGTTGGGGTTAGGTTTGGGGTTGGAGTTAAGGGTGGTGTTGATGTTGGGTTTAGGGTTAGGGTTAGTGATAGCTTTAGGGTTGGGGTTAGATTTAGCGTTAGGGTTGGGTCTAGGGCTAGGGTTGGGGCTGGGCTGGGGCTAGGATTAGAGTTAGGGTTGGGTGAGTTTTAGGGTTAGCATTAGGGGTAGGGGTAGGTTTGGGTTAGGGTTAAGGATGGGATTAGGTGTAGGAGTAGGGTTGGGTTAGGTTTAGGGTTAGGAGTAGGGGAAGGGTATGGTTAAAGGTATGTGAGGGTTAGGGTTAAGGTTGGGGTTAGGGTTAGGGTTGGGTTAGGGTTAGGGTTAGGGTTAGGATTAGGGGTTAGGGTTAGGTTTAGGGGTTAGGGTTAGGGTTAGGATTAGGGGTTAGGGTTAGGTTTGGGGGTTAGGGTTAGGGTTAGGTTTGGGGTTAGGGTTAGGGTTACGGTTAGGGGTTTTGGTTAGGGTTAGACTTAGGGTTAGGGTTAGGGGTTAGGGTTACGGTTGGGGTTAGGGGTTGGGTTTAGGTTTAGACCTAGGGTTGGTTTAGGGTTAGGGTTTGGTTTAGTGTGAGGTTAGGGTTATGGGTTTTGGTTAGGGTTAGTGTTAGTGTTAGGGGTTAGGGTTAGAGTTATGGTTATGGTTAGGGTTTGGGGTTATGGTTAGGGGCTAGGTTTGGGGTTAGGGTAAGGATTTACGGTTAATGTTAGGGTTAGGGTTAGTGTTAGGGTCAGGGTCAGGGTCAGGGTCATGGTTTAGGGGTTAGGGTTGGTGTTAGGGTTAGGTTTAGGGATAGGGTTAGGTGTTGGGGTTAGTGTTAGGTTTAGGGTTACAGGTTAAGTTTAGGGTTAGGGTTAGGGTTAGGGGTTAGAGTTAGTGTTAGGGTTGGGGTAGGAGTTAGGTTTGGGGTTGGGGTTGGGTTTGGATTCGGGTGGGTGATAGGTTTGTGGTTGGGGTTAGGGTTGGGTTAGGATTAGGGGTGGGGTTGGTGTTAGGTTTGGGGTTGGGGTTAGGATTAGGTTTAGGGTATGTGTTAGGATTAGTGTTAGGTTTAGGGGTTAGGGTTGGGTTTAGGGTTAGGGGTTAGGGTTAGGGTTAGTGTTTGGGTTTAGCCTTAGGGTTAGGTTTGGGGTTGGGGTTCGCGTCAGGGTCAGGGGTCAGGGTCAGGGTCCGAGTCAGGGTCAGGGTTTAGGGTTAGGGTTAGGGTTAGGGTTAGGTCTAGGGTTAGGGCTATGGTTGGGGCTGGGCTAGGGCTAGGGTTAGGGTTAGGGTTGGGTGAGTTTTAGTGTTAGTGTTAGGGGTCGGGGGTAGCGTTAAGTTAAGGTTACGTTTAGGGGTTGGGGTAGGGGTTGGATTAAATGTATGCGTGGGTTAGGTTTAGGGGTAGGTTTGGGTTAGGCTTAGAGTTAGGGTTAGGGTTAGGTTTAGGGGTATTGGTTAGGGTTAGGGTTAGGGTTAGATTTAGGGTAATGGTTAGTGTTACAGTTAGCGTTAAGTATAGGGATAGGGTTCGGGCAGGGTTAGAGGTAGGGGTATGGGTAGGGTAGGTGTTAGGTTTGGGGTTAGGGTTAGGTTTATGGTTAGGGTAGGTATAGGTTTAGGGTTGGTGTTGGGGTTAGGGATAGGATTAGGGTTAGTGTATGGTTAGGGTTAGGGTTGGGGTTCGGGTTGGGGTTAGGGTTAGTGTTAGGGTTAGCATTACTCGTGGGGTTAGGTTTAGAAGAGGTTTCAGTTTAGGGTAAGGTTTAGGGTCAGGGTTAGATGTTAGGCTTAGGGTTGGGATTAAGGTTGGCTTATGGTTAGGATTAGGGTTACTGTTTAGGATTAGGGTTAGGGATAGTTAGTGTTAGGGTTAGGGTTAGTGTTAGTATTAGGGGGTAGGGTTAGGGGCTGTGGTTAGGATTAGGGTTAATTTAGAGTTGGGTTAGGGTTAGGGTTAGGGATAGGGTTAGGGGTAGGTGTAGGTTTAGACGAGTTAGGGTTAGGGTTAGGGTTAGGGATTGTGTTAGGTGTACGGTTATGTTTAGGGTTAGGGTTAGGGTTAAGGTTAGGGGTTAGGGTTACAGTTAGGGTCAGGGTTAGGGTTACGCGTTAGGGTTAGGTTTAGGTTTAGGTAGGGTTTAGGGTTAGTGGTAGGGTTAGTGTAGGGTTAGGATTAGTGTTAGGTTAGGGGTTACAGTTATGGTTAGGGTTCGGAGTGGGGGTAGTGGAATGGGTTGGAGTTAGGGTTACAGTTAGTTTTATTGTTGTGTAAGGATTAACGTTAGTGTTAGTGTTTAAGGGTAGGGTTAGTGTTAGGGTTTAGGGTTAAGTGATAGAGTTAGGGTAAGGGATAGGGTTAGGGTTAGGGTTAGAGTTGGGTTAGGGGTTAGGGTTAGGGTTATGGTTTAAGGTTTAGGGTTAGGGTTAGGGTTAGGTTATGGGGTTACTGTTTTGGTCAGGTTTAGGGTTAGGGTTTAAGGTTAGGGGTAGGGGTAGCGGTATGTGTTGGGATTTGGTTTAGGGGTTAGGGTTAGGGTTGGGTTAGGGTTACGGTTAGGGTTTACGGTTAGGGATAAGGTTAGTGTTAGTGTTGGAGTTAGGGTTAGTGTTAAGGTTGGGGTAAGGGGTTAGCGTTAGGGTTAGGGTTGTTTTACGGTTAGGGGTAAGGGTAGGGGTAACAGTAAGGTTAGGGTTAGGGTTAGGGTTAGTGTTAGGTTTAGGGTTAGGGTTTTGTTTGGGGTTATGATTAGGGTTAGGGTTAGGGGTTTCGGTTAGAGTTGGGATTGGGGTTGGTGTTACGGTTGGTGTTAGGGTTAGGGGTTAGGGTTGGTTTAGGGTTAGAGTTGGGATTGGTGTTAGAGTTAGGGTTGGGGTTAGGGTTAGGGTTGGTTTTAGGGTTAGGGTTAGGGTTAGGGTTAGGTTTAGGGGTTAGGGTTAGGGTTAGGGTTAACGTTACTGTTAGGTTTAGGGATAGAAGAGGTTTAGGGTTAGGGTTAGGTTAAGGGGTTAGGGTTAGGTTTAGGGTTAGGGTTAGGGGTTAGGTTTAGGGTTCGGGCTTGGTTTAGGGTTAGGGTTAGGGTTTGGGTTGGGGTTTGGTTTTGGTTTAGGGTTAGGGTTAGGGTTTCCGTTACTCATAGGTTTAGGGTTAGAAGAGGTTTAGGGTTAGGGTTGGGTTTAGGGTTAGGGGTTAAGATTAGGGTTAGGTTTGGGGTTAGGGTTTGGTTTAGGGTTAGGTTTTGGGTTGGGTTTAGAGTTAGGGTTAGTGTTAGGGTTAGGGTTAGGGTTAGGGTTAGGGGTTAGGATTAGGGTTAGGTTTAGGGTTAGGGTTTGGTTTGGGGTTAGGTTTTGGGTTAGGGTTAGTTTTAGAGTTAGGGTTTAGGGTTAGTTTTAGGGTTGAGGTTAAGTGTTAGCGTTAGCGTTAGGGTTAGGGTTAGGGTAAGGGTCAGGGTCAGGGTTTAGTGTTAGTGTAAGCATTAGGGTTAGCATTAGTGTTAGGGTTAGCGTTAGGGTTAGGATTAGAGTTAGGGTAGGGGTTAGGGTTCGTGTTAGGGTCAGGGTTTGTGGTTTGTGTTATTGGTAGGGATAGAGTTAGGGGTTATGATTAGGGTTAGGGTTAGGGTTAGGGTTGCGTTTAGGGTTGAGGTTGGGGTTAGGGTTGGGATTGTGGTTGGGATTATGATTGGGATTGTGGTTGGGTTTAGGGTTGGGGTTGGGGTTAGGTTTAGGGTTGGGGTTAGGGTTAGGGTTAGGGTTGGGGTTAGGGTTAGGGTTGCGTTTTGGGGTTAGGGTTAGGGTTGGGGTTAAGTTTAGGGTTAGGTTTGGTTTTAGGTTTAGGGTTAGGTTAGGGTTAGGGTTAGGGTTGGGATAGTGTTAGGGTTAGGGTCAGGGGTTAAAGTTAGGAGTATGGGTAGAGGTAGTGTTATGGTTTTGGGTAGGGTGAGGGTTGAGTTAGGGATAGAATTAGGGTTAGGTTTGGGGTTTAGGGATTAGGGTTAGGGTTAGCGTTAGGGTTAGGGGTTAAGGTAGGGCTAGGGCTAGGATTAGGGGTAGGGCTAGCGCTGGGGCTAGTGCTATGGCTAGGGCTAGTGTTAGGTACGGGTTATGGTTTAGGGTTAGGTTTACAGTTAGGTTTAGGGGTAGGGCTAGGTTTAGCGCTGGGGCTAAGTATGTGTGTGTTAGTGTTAGAGTTTGGGTTGGGTTTATGGTCAGGTTTACAGTTAGGGTTAGGGCTAGTGATAGGGTTAGGTCTGGAGAGCTGGTGTTGGGGCTGGGTCTGGGGCTAGGTCTAAGGCTAGGGCTAGCGTTAGGCTTTGGGTTGGTTTAGGGTTCGCGTTAGGGTTAGCTTTTAGTGTTGGGTTTAGGGTTAGTGTTATTGGTTACGGTTAGATTTAGCGTTAGGGTTAGTGGTTAGGGGTAGGGGTAGGGGTAGAGGTAGGTTTATGGGTTGGGGTTAGAGTTAGAGTTAGGTTTAGCATTGGGAAAGAGTTGGGGTAAGGGTTAGGGTCAGGGGTTTAGGGATATGGTTAGTGTTAGGGTTTAGGGTTAGGATTAGGGTAGGGGTTTGGATTATGGTAAGTGCTAGGGATAGGTTTGGGGCTGGGGCTATGGCTACGGCTAAGTTTAGGGTTAGGGTTGGGGGTTAGGGTTAGAGTTAGGATAGGGTTAGGGTTAGGGTTAGAGTTGGGATAGGGTTAGGGTTAGGGTTTAGGGTTAGGGTTAGGTTTATGTTTGGGTTTTAGGGTTAGGGTTAGGTTTAGGGGTTAGTGTTAGGGTTAGTGTTAGGATTAGGGGTTAGGTTTAGGGGTAGGATTAGGGGTAGGTTTAGGGGTTGTGGTTAGGGTTAGGGTTGGTGTTGGTTTAGGGTTAGGTTTAGTGTTTAGGGTTAGGGTTAGGGTTAGGGTTTACGGTTCCAATACAGTTAGGGTTAGGGTTAAGGTTAGTGATAGGGTTAGGGATTGTGTTTAGGGTTAGTGTTATGGTTATGGTTAGGGTTAGAGTTAGAGCTTACGTTTAGGGTTAGTGTTAGAGTTCAGGGGTTTATGATTAGGATTAGGGTTAAAGTTAGGGTTAGGTTTAGGGTTTGGGTTGGGGTTAGGTTTGGGGTTAGGGGCTGGGGCTAGGAATATGGTTAGGCCTAGGGCTGGGGCTTGGGCTGGGGCTAGTGTTATGGTTAGGATTAGGGATAGAATTAGGGTAAGGGGTAGGGTTGGATTAGGTTTAGGGTTAATTTTTAGGATTAGGATTAGGGTTAGTGTTAGGATTTATGGTTAGGGTTAGGGTTAGGTTTGGGTTAGTGTTAGGGTAAAGGTTAGTGTTGGTGATAGGGTTAGGGTTAGGGTTGGGGTTTAGGGTTTAGGGATAGGGTTAGGTTTAGTGTTAGGGTTAGTGTTAGGGGTAGGAGTAGGGATAGGTCTGGTGGTTAGGGTTAGGATTAGTGTTAGGGTTGGGGTTGTGTTAGGGTTAGGGGTCGGGATAGGTAGAGTGGTAGTGTTAGGGTTAGGGTTAGGGTTAGACGAGTTAGGGTTAAGGTTTCGGTTAGGGTTACAGTTAGGGTTAGGGTTAGTGTTAGAGGTAACTTTCGTGTTAGGGTTAGGGGTTAGGATTAGGGTTAGGGTTTAGGGTTGGGGGTTAGGTTTAGGGTTAGTGTTAGGGTTTAAAGTTAGGGTTAACGTTTGAGTTAAGGTTAGGGATTAGGTTTATGGTTAGGTGTTAGGGTTAGAGATAGGGGGTAGAGGTAGGGGTAGGGATATTGATTGGGGTTAGGGATAGGGTTAGGGTTGTGTTAGGGTTAGGGTATAGGGTTTAGAGTTAGGGTTAGTGTTAGGGTTAGTGTTAGGGCGAGGATAGGGTTAGGGCTAGGTCTAGGTCTAGGGGTAGGGTTAGGGTTATGTTTAGGGTTTAGTGTTAGGGTTAGGGTTAGGGTTAGGTTTAGTGTTAGGGTTAGGGTTAGGGTTACGGTTAGGGTTTAAGGTTAGGGTTATGGTTTGAGTTAGGGTTAGGGGTTAGGGTTAGGTGTGGGTTTGGGTGTTAGGGTTAGGGGGTAGGGATAGGGGTAGGGGTAGCATTAAAGTTATGTGTGGGTTAGGGTTAGGTTTGTGTTAGGGTTAGGGTTAGGTTCAGGGTCAGGTTTGGGGTTAGGGTTGGGGCTACGTAATGATTTAGGTCTAGGGCTAGTGCTAGGGCTAGGGCTAGGGGCTAGGTCTAGGGCTAGGGTTAGGTTTAGGGTTGTGGTTGGGGTTAGGGTTAGGGTTAGGGTTAGTGTTACTGTTAGGTTTAGCGTTAGAATAGGTTAAGGTTTAGGGTTAGGATTAGGGGTACGGTTAGGGGAATGGGATGGTGTTAAGGTTAGGGTAGTGTTAGGGTTGGGTTAGGTATGAATTAGGGTTAGGGTTAGGTTTAGTGTTAGAGTTTGGGTTAGGGCTAGTGATAGGGTTAGGGCTGGGGCTCTTGCTAGGGGTTAAGGCTAGGGCTTAAGCTAGGGTTAGTGTTAGGGTTATAGTTTCGGGTTAGGGTTAGGTTTATCGTTGGGGTTAGGGGTTAGGGATAGGGTTTCGGGTTAGGGTTACGGTTAGAGTTAGCAGTTAGGGATAGGGGTTAGGGTTGGGTTTGGGGTTTAGGGTTAGAGTTAGGGTTAGGTTAAGGTTGGGGTTAGGGTTAGGATTAGGGTTAGGGTTAAGGTTAGGGTTAGATTTGGGGTTAGGGGTTAGGGGTATGGGTAGGGGTATGGGTTGTTGTAAGCGTTAGGGTTGTGTTAGGGTTAGGGTTAGGGCTGGGGCTTGTGCTAGGTCTGGGGCTGCGGCTTGAGGTAGGGTTAGAGTTAGTGTTAGGGTTTGGGTTAGGGTTAGGTTTAGGGATTTAATGTTAGGGTTAGGGTTAGGGTTAGGGTTAGGGTAGGGTTGGGTTAGGGTTTAGGTTTAGGGTTAGGGTTAGGTTTAGGGTTTAGGGATAGGGATAGGGTTAGGTTTAGGGATTAATGTTAGCGTTAGTGTTAGTGTTAGGGGTTAGGGTTAGAGTTAGGGTTAGGGTTAGTGTTGGTTTAGGGTTAGGTTTAGTGTTTAAGGTTATGGTTAGGGTTGATTTTAGGGTTGGGTAAGGGTTAGGGTTAGAGCTTAGGGTTAGGGTTAGTGTTAGGGTTTGGGTTAGGTTTGGTTTTAGGGTTGGGTTAGGGTTAGGTTTAGGGTTAGGGCTGGGGCTAGTCTTAGGGCTAGGGCTAGGGATATGGTTAGGCCTATGGCTGGGGCTTGGTCTGGGACTAGGGTTATGTTTAGGGTTAGGGATAGAGTTAGGGTTAGGGTTCGGGTTGGATTAGGGTTAAGGTTAGTGTTTAGGGTTAGGATTAGGGTTAGGGGTTAAGTGATAGGGCTAGGTTTAGATATAGGGCTAGGGTTATTTCTAGGGCTAGGGCTAGGGGTTAGGGGTAGGGGTAGGGTTAGGGGTTTTGGGTAGGGTTAGGGTTAGGGGTAGTTTTAGGATCGGGTTAGGTTTTGGTTAGGTTTAGGGTTTAGGGTTAGGGGTTAGGGTTAGGATTTAGGGTTAGGTTTAAGGTTAGGGTATAGGGTTAGGGTTGGGGTTGGGTTTTAGGGGTTAGTGTTATTTTAAGTGTTAGGGTTAGGGTTAGGGTTTGGGTTGAGGTTGATGTTAGGGTTAAGGTTAGCAGTACTGTTAGGCTTACGGTTAGAAGACGTTTAGGTTTAGGGGTTAGACTAGGGTTAAGGTTAGGTTTAGGGTATTAGGGTCAGGGTTAGGGTTTAGGGTTTTGGGTTAGGGTGAAGGTTAGTGTTATGGTTCGTGTTAGGTGTTAGGGGTAGTGGTAGGAGTAGGGTTATGGGTTAGAGTTAGGGTTAGGGTTAGGGCTGGGTTAGGATTAGGGTTGGGGTTAGGGTTTAGCATTTAGGGTTAGGGTTAGGGTTAGAGTTAGGTTTTGAGTTAGGGTTAGGGGTTAGGGTTGGGGTTAGGGTTTCAGTTAGGGTTAGGTGTTAGGGTTAGGTGTAGATTTAGAGGTTATGGTTAGGGTTAGAAATAGGGGTAGGGGTAGGGTTAAAGGTATGTGTGGGTTAGGGTTAGGTTTGTGTTAGGGTTAGGCTTAGGGTTAGGTTTAGGTTCAGGTTTAGGGTTAGGGTTGGGGCTAGGGATAGGGTTAGGTCTGGGGCTAGTGCTAGGGATAGGTCTGGGGCTAGATCTAGGGTTGGGTTAGTTGAGGGTATTGGGGTTGGGGTTAGGGTTTAGGATTTAAGGTTAGAGTTAGGTTGAGGTTAGGGTTAGGGTTTAGGGTTAGAATAAGGGTTGGGGTTAGGGGGTTAGGGTTGGGCTTAGGGCTGGGGTTTGGGTAGGGCTAGTGCTAGTACTTGGTCTGGGGCTATGGCTAGGGCTAGGTATAGGTTTGGGTTAGGGTTTAGGTTTGGGGTTGGAATTCGGGTTAGGTTTGGGGTTAGGGTAGGGTTAGGTTTAGGGTTAAGGTTTGGGGTTATGGTTGGGTTGGGGGTAGGGGTAGGGGTAGTGGTTAGGGGTTATGGTTGGGGTTAGGTTTAGTGCTGGGAGGGCTAGGGCTAGGCCTACGGTTAGGGTTAGTGTTAGGGTTAGGGGGTAGGTTTAGGGGTTGTGGTTAGTGTTAGGGTTAGGGTTAGTGTTAGTGTTAGGGTTATGGTTAGGGTTACGGTTGGGTTAGGGTTAGGGTTAGTGTTTAGGGTTAGGGTTAGGGTTCATGGTTTTGGGAAAGGGTTAGTGTTAGTATTAAGGGTAGGGTTAGCAGTTGTGGTTAGGGTTAGGGTTAGGTTTAGGGTTAGGTTAGGGTTAGAGGTAGGGGTAGGGCTAGGGGTTGTGGTTAGGGTTAGCTTTAGGGTTAGGGTTAGGGTTTTGGGTTAAGTGCTCAGGCAAGGGTTAGGGCTAGGGCTAGTTCTAGGTTTAAGGTTAGGGGTAGGGGGTACGGGTAGGGTTAGGTGTTTTGGTTAGGGTTAGTTTTAGGGGTTGGTTTAGGGTTTGGTTAGGGTTAGGGGTTAGGTTTAGGGTTTAGGGATTAGCGTTAGGGTTTAGGGTTAGGGCTAGGGCTAGGATTAGGTCTAGGTGTAGGGTTAGGGGTTAGGGGTTTGTGTTAGGGTTATGGTTAGTGTTAGTGTTAGGGTTAGGGTTAGTGTTTATGATCAGGTTTATGGTTAGGGTTCAGGGTTTTGGGAAAGGGTTAGGCTTAGGGTTAAGGGTAGGGTTAGGGATTGTGGTTAGTGTTAGGGCTAGGGTTAGGGATGGGTTAACGTTAGGGTTAGGGTTAGGGTTTGGGGTAGGGTTAGGGGTTTCGGTTACTTGTGGGGTTATGTTTAGGGTTAGGGTTAGGGTTGGGTTAGGGTTAGGGTTTAGGGTTTTGGGATAGCGTTAGGGTTAGGCTTATGGTTAAGGTTAGTGATAGGGTTAGGGGTTGTGTTTAGGGTTAGGATATTGTTATGGTTAGGTTTGGGTTAGGTTTGGAGCTTATGGTTAGGGTTAGTGTTAGAGTTCAGGGTTTAGGGTTAGGATAGGGTTAAAGTGAGGGTTGGGTTTAGGGTTGGGTTAGGGTTAGGTTTAGAGTTGTGGCTAGGGCTAGGGATATGGTCAGGGCTAGTGCTAGGGCTTGGGCTAGGGGCTAGGGTTACGGTTAGGTTTAGGGATAGAGTTAGGGTAAGTGTTAGGGTTGGATTAGGATTAGGGTTAGTGTTTAGGGTTACTGTTTGGTTTAGTGTTAGGTTTAGGGGTAGGGATAGTTTTGGGGCTATTGCTGGTGCTGGGGCTAGGGTTGGGGCTCGGGCTGGGTTTAGGGTAGCATTAGGGTTTAGGGTTAGGGTTAGGTTTAGGG
Organism: Nanger dama; assembly: GCA_917880005.1. Taxonomy (NCBI): domain Eukaryota; kingdom Metazoa; phylum Chordata; class Mammalia; order Artiodactyla; family Bovidae; genus Nanger; species Nanger dama. Next base: position 30,304 of record CAKJTW010000520.1, on the reverse strand, counting down.
CTAGGGATGCTTTTAGGGATAGGGCTAGTGCTATGGTTAGTGTTAGGGTTTAAGGTTAGGGTTAGGGTTAGGGTTAGGGTTAGGTTTGGGGTTGGGGTTAGGTTTAGTCTTAGGGTTAACGTTACTGTTAGGTTTAGGGTTAGAAGAGTTTAGGTTTAGGGTTAGGTTTAGAATAGGGTTTGGGTTAGGTTTAGGGTATTAGGGTTAGGTTTAGTGTTTAGGATTTAGGGTTAGTGTTAGGTTAGTGTTAGGGTTAGGGTTTATGGTTGGGTTTAGGGTTAGGGTTAGGGTTGAGGTAGGATTAGAGTTAGGGTCAGGTGTTGGGGTTAGGGGTAGGGGTAGAGATAGGGTTGTGATTTGGGGTTAGGGCTAGGATTGGTTAAGGATAGGGTTAGGGTTAGGGTTAGGATTTAGTGATTAGGGTTATGGTTAGGATTAGGGTTAAGGTAGGGCTAGGGCTAGGGTTAGTGACAGGACTAGTGCTAGGGCTGGGGCTACGGCTAGGGCTAGAGTTAGTGTTCGGGTTAGGGTTTGGGGTTAAGTTTACGGTTAGGGTTAGGGGGTAGGGCTAGGATTAGGACTGGGGCTGCGGCTGGGGCTAGGGCTAGGGCTAGGGTTAGGGTTAAGGTTAGGATTAGGGTTAGGTGTTGTGGTTAGTGTTAGGGCTAGAGTTAGGGTTAGTGTTGGGTTAGGGTTAGGGCTATGGTTTGTGTTTAGTGTTAGTGTTAGGGTTAGGGTTAGGATTTAGGGTTTAGCGATAGGGTTTGTTTTAGGGTTAGAGTTAGGGTTAGAGGAAGGGTTGGGGGTTGCAGTTATGGTGAGGTTAGGGTTAGAGTTACGGATGGGTTAGTATTAGGGGTAGGGGTAGGGTTGGGTTAGGGTTAGATGAGTTAGGGCTAGGCTTAGGATTAGGGCTAGGGTTATGGTTAGATTTAAGGTTAGGGTTAGGGATAAGGGTTGGGGTTAGGGGTTAGGGTTAGGGCTAGTGCTAGGGTTGGGGCTAGGGCTAGGGCTAGGGGTTGAGACTAGGGCTAGGATTAGGGCTAGGACTATGTTTAGTGTTAAGGTTAGGATCGGGGTTGGGTTGGGGTTAGGGTTAGGGCTATGGTTTAGAGTTAGTGTTAGGTTTATCATTAGGGGTTAGAGTTAGGTGTTAGGATTACTGTTAGGGTTAGAGTTAGGTGTCAAGGTAGGGTTAGATGTTTTGGTTAAGGTTTGGGTTAGGTATAGGTTAGGGTTTTTGTTGGGTTAGGGTTTGTGTTAGGGTTAGAGTTTACGGTTAGGGTAAGCGTTAGGTTTTAGGGTTCCGGGTTTATTGTTACAGTTAGTGTTAGAGTTAGGGTTTGGGCAAGGGTTGGGTTAGGGTTAGGGTTAGGGCTGGGGCTAAGTTAAGTGCTAGTGCTAGGGATATTGTTAGGACTAGGGCTAGGGCTAGGACTAGGGTTAGGGGTTAGGGGTAGAGGTAGGGGTAGGGTTAGAGGTTGTGGTTAGTGTTAGGGTTATGGTTGGGGTTAGGGTTTGGTTAGGGTTAGGGTTAGTGTTTAGTGTTAGGGTTAGGGTTTAGGGTTTAGGGATATGTGTTGTTTAGGGTTAGGGTTAGGGTCAAGGGAGGGATAGTGTTAGGGGTTGTGTTTAGGGTTAGGTTTAGGGTTAGTGTTGGGTTAGGGTTAGGATTATGGTTAGGGTTTAGGGTTAGAGTTAGGGTTAGGGTTAAGGTACAGGGTAGGGTTAGGGTTATGGTTAGGGGTTAGTGTTAGGGTTATGGTTAGGGCTAGGGATAGGGTTAGGGCTAGGGCTAGTGCTAGGGCTAGGGATAAGGCTAGGGTTAGGGATAGGGTTAGGGTTCGTGTTTAGTGTTATGGTAGGGTTAGAGTTAAGGGTAGGGATAGGGTTAGGGGTTAGGGATAGGGTTAGGGTTAGGGATTAAGGTTAGGGTTAGGGTTAGGGTTTCGGGTTAGGGTTAGGGTTAGGGAAAAAGGTTTAGGCTTAGGAGAGGTGTTAGGGTTAAAGTTAGGGTTAGAGTTAGAGTTAGGCCTAGGGCTAGGGGTTAGGGTTAGTGTTAGGGTAGGGTTAGGGTTAGGATTAGGGTTAGTGTTTAGTGTTAGGGTTAGGGTTAAGGTTAGGGTTTAGGGTTTAAGGATAGGAAAGTGTTAGGGTTAGGTTTAGGGCTAGGGATAGTTTTAGGGCTAGGGCTAGTGTTAGGGCTAGAGCTCAGGCTTGGTTACGGTTAGGCTTAAGGTTTTAGGTTAGGGTTATGGTTAGGGTTTAGAGTTATGGTTAGGGTTAGGGTTAGGGTTGTGGTTGGGTTAGGGTTAGGGTAAGGTTTAGGGTAGGGTTAGGGTTAGGGTTGTGGTTGGGTTTATGGTTAAGGTTAGGGATTATGGTTAAGGTTTGAGGTACGGTTAGGGGTTAGGGTTAGGGTTAGGTTTATGGTTAGAGTTAGTGTTAGGGTTAGGGTTTAGGGTTTGTGTTAGGGTTAGTGTTAGGGTTAGGGTTTAGAGTTCAGGTTTGAGTTAGGGTTAGGGTTTAGGGTTTGTGTAAGGGTTAGGGTTATGGTTTATTGTTAAAGTTTGAGTTACGGTTAGGCGTTTGAGTTAGGGTTATTGTTAGTGTTAGGGTTAGGGTTAGTGTTCAGGGTTAGATTGAGGGTTAGGGTTCAGGGTTTTGGGAAAGGGTTAGTGATAGGGTTAAGGGTAGGGTTAGGGATTGAGGTTAGGTTTAGGGGTTAGGGTTAGGGTTAGGGTTAGGTGGAGGGATAGGGTTTTGGTTAGTGTTAGGGTTAGGGTTAGGGTTAAGGTTAGGGTTGGGATAGGGTTAGGGGTAGGTTTAGGTTTAGGGTTGGGGTTAGGGTTAGGTTTTATGGTTAGGATTAGGGTTAGGATTAAGGTTAGGGTTAGGGTTGGGTTAGGGTTAGGGTTAGGTTTAGGGGTATGGTTACGTATAGTGTTAGGGTTAGGATTACGGTTAGGGTTTAGGGTTAGGGTTAGGGTTTGAGTTAGTGTTAGTGGTTAGGTTTAGGGTTATGGTTAGTGTTAGTGTTAGGCTTAGTGTTAGGGTTAGGGATAGGTTTTGGTTAGGGTTGGGTTAGGATTAGGTTTAGGGGTAGTGTTTAGGGTTAGGTTTAGGTTTTGGGGAAAGTGTTAGGGTTATGGTTAAGTGTAGGGTTAGAGGTTGTGGTTAGGGTTAACGTTAGGGTTAGGGTTAGGGTTAGGGTTGGGTTACAGTTAGGATTAGCATTTAGGGTTAGGGTTAAGGTTTAGGGTTAGGATTAGGGTTAGGTTTAGATTATGGTAAATTCTAGGGCTAGGTTTAGTGCTAGGGCTACAGCTACAACTATGTTTAGTGTTAGGGTTGCGGTTAAGGTTAGAGTTAGGATAGCGTTAGGGTTGCAGTTTAGGGTTAGGGTTAGGTTTATGTTTAGGGTTTAGGGTTAGGGTTAGGTTTAGGGGCTAGTTAGGGTTACTGTTAGTATTAGGGGTTAGGTTTAGGGGTAGGATTAGGGGTAGGTTTAGGGGTTGTGGTTAGGATTAGGGTTGATGTTGGTTTAGGGTTAGGTTTAGTGTTTCAGGTTAGGGTTAGGGTTTAGGGTTTCAAATAGGGTTAGGGTTAGGGTTAAGGTTATTGATAGGGTTAGGGGTTGTGTTTAGGGTTAGGGTTATGGTTATGGTTAGGGTTGGGTTAGGGTTAGAGTTAGAGCTTACGGTTAGGGTTAGTGTTAGAGTTCACTGTTTAGGGTAAGGATTAGGGATAAAGTTGGGGTTTGGTTTAGGGTTGGGTTTGGCTTAGGTTTAGGGTTACGGCTGGGGCTAGGGATATGGTTAGGGCTGGGGCTAGGGCTTGGGGTAGGGCTAGGGTTACAGTTAGGTTTAGGGATAGATTTAGGGTAAGGGTTAGGGTTAGATTAGGTTTGGGGTTCGTGTTTAGGGTTAGGGTTATGGTTAGTGTTAGGATTTAAGGTTAGGGTTAGGGTTAGGTTTGGGTTAGGGGTTAGGGTTTGGGTTTAGGGTTTATGGTTAGGGATAAGGCTAGCGATAGGGTTAGGGCTATGGCTAGGGCTAGGGCTAATGTTAGGGTTAGGGTTAGGGTTAGTGTTAGAGGTTAGAGGCAGCGGTAGGGGTAGGGGTTTGGGTTTGGGTTAGGGTTATCTTTAGGGTTGGGTTGGGGTTAGGTTTAGGGTTAGGGTTTATGGTTTAGGTTTAGGGTTAGGGTTAGGATTAGGGCTAGGGATAGGGTTAGGGCTAGGGCTATTGCTCGGGTTAGGGCTAGGGTAAAGTTTAGGATTAGGGTTTAGGGTTAGGTTTAGGGTTAGGGTTAGGATTTGAGCTAGGGCTAGGGCTCGGGCTAGAGTTAGGTTTAGGGTTAGGGTTGGGTTTGGGGTTAGGGAAGGGTTAGGGTTAGGGTTAAATTTCTGTTTAGGATTTAAGGTTAGGGTTGGAGTTAGAGTGTAGAGTTTAGGGTTAGGGTTAGGGTTAGGGTTAGGCTTTAGGGTTAGGGTTAGCGTTAGGGGTTAGGGTTAGGGTTAGGGGTTAAGGTTAGTGTTAGATTTAGGGTTAGGGTTAGGGTTAGGGATAGGTTCACTGTTTAGGGTTAAGGTTAGGGTTGAGGGAAGGGATATGTTAGGGGTTGTGGTTAGGGTTAGGGTTCAGTGTTTAGGATTAGGGTTAGGGATAGAGGTAGGGTTATGGTTAGGGTTGGGTTAGGGGTAGGGGTAGGGGTAGGGCTAGGTTTAGGGCTAGCACTAGGGATAGGGTGAGGGTTTCGGTTGGGGTAGGTGTGCGGTAAGGGGTTGAGGTTAGTGTTAGGGTTAGGGTTGGGTTAGGGTTAGGGTTAGGGTTAGGGATAGGTTTAGGGCAAGGGCTAATGCTAGGGCTAGGGCTACAGCTAGGGCAAATCTTAGGGTTAGGGTTAGTGTTTAAGATTAGGGTTAGGGCTACACATTAGGGTTGAGTTAGCTTTATTGGTTACAGTTGGGGTTAAGGTTAGCTTAGATTTAGGGTTAGGGTTAGGGTTAATGTTAGGGTTAGAGTTAGTGTTGGGGTTAGTGTTAGGATTAGGGTTAGGTTTAGGGATAGGGTAGGTTTACGGTTAGGGTTTGGGTTGGGGCTAGGGTTTGGGTTAGGATTAGAGTTACTGTTAGGGTAAGGGTTAGAAGAGGTTTAGATTTAGGGTTGGGGTTAGAATAGGGTTAGGGTTAGGTTTAGGGTAGGGTTATGGTTAGTGTTAGTATTGGTGGTTACGGTTACTGTTAGCATTAGGGTTAGGGTTGTGTTAGCATTAGGGTTAGGGTTACTGTTTAGAGTTAGGGTTAGGGTTAGGGTTTGGGGTTTAGGGATAGGGTTAAGGTTATAGTTAGGGTTAGGGTTTTGTTAGGGTTAGGGTTACGGGTAGGGTGCGCGGTAGGGGTGCGGTTTGGGTGTATGGTTAGGGTTAGGGTTAGGGATAGGGTTGGGTTAGGGTTAAGGTTAGGGTATAGTGTTTAGGGTTTGGGTTAGGGTTAGGGTTTACAGTTTAGGGTTAGGGTTACGGTTAGGGTTAAGGTTAGGGCTGGGCTGGAGCTAGGGTTAGGGCAAGGGCTGAGTACTAGGGCTAGGACTACAGCTAGAGCTAAGGTTAGGATTAGGGTTAGTGTTTGGGGTTAGGGTTAGGGTTAGGGTTAGGGCTATGGCTAGGGTTAGGTCTGGGGCTGGTGCTAGGGCTGGGTCTACGGCAAGGGTTAGGGCTGGGGTAAGGGTTAGAGTTTAGGGTTAGGGTTAGTGTTAAAATTAAGGTTAGGTTTTTAGGGTTTGGGGTTAGGGTTAGGGCAGGGTTAGGTTTAGGGTTAGGGTTTAGGGTTAGGGTTAGGGATAGTGTTAGAGTTTAGGGTTAGGGTTAGGATTAGTGTTAGGGTTAGTGTTTCTCTTAGTGTTAGGAGTTAGGTTTAGGGTTACGGTTACGGTTATGGTTAGGGTTACGGTTAGGGTTAGGTTTAGGGTTAGGGTGAGGATAGAGTTTAGGGTTAGGGTTAGTGTTAGGGTTATGGTTAGGGTTGGGTTAGGGTTAGGGTTGGGGTTGGGGTTAGGTTTAGGTTTAGGGTTAGCGTTACTGTTAGGTTTGGGGTTAGAAGAGGTTTAGGTTTAGTGTTAGGTTTAGAATAGGGTTAGGGTTAGGGTTAGGATTAGTGATAGTGTTAGTATTGGTGGTTACGGTGAGGGTTAGCGTTAGGGTTAGGGTTGTGTTAGTATTAGGGTTAGGGTAAGTGTTTAGAGTTAGGGTTAGGGTTAGGGTTTAGGGTTTAGGGATAGGTTTAGGTTTATGGTAAGGCTTAGGGTTGTGTTAGGGTTAGGGTTACGGGTAGGGTAAGGGTAGGGGTACGGTTTCAGTGTAGGGTTAGGGTTAGGGTTAGGACAGGGTTGGGTTAGCATTTGGGTTAGGGTTAAGGTTAGGGTATAGGGTTTAGGGTTAGGGTTATGGTTAGGGTTTAGGGTTTAGGGTTAGGGTTAAGGTTTAGGGGTTAGGGTTAGGGTTAGGGCTAGGTATAGGGATAGGCTAAGGGCTAGTGCTAGGGCTAGGGCTACGGCAAGTGCTAAGGTTAGAATTAGGGTTAGTGTTTCTGGTTAGGGTTAAGTTTAGGTTTAGGATTTAGGGTTAGGGTTATCGTTAGTCTTAGGTTTTAGGGTTTAGGCTTAGGGTTAGGGTTAGGGTTAGGTTTAGGGCTAGGTATAGGGTTAGGACTAGGGTTAGGTTTAGGGTTAGGGGTTAGGGTTATGTGTAGGGGTAGGGGGTAGGAGTAGGGGAAGCAGTATGGCTAGGGGTTAGGGTTAGGGTTAGAGTTGGGTTAGGGTTAGGGTTAAGGTTAGGGTTTAGGTATAGGGTTGGGTTTAGGGTTAGGGCTAGGGATAGGGTTTGAGCTAGAGATAGTGCTAGGGCTAGGATTAGGGTTAGGGGTAAGGTTCGGGTTAGGGGTAGGGATAGGGGTATGGTTAGGACTTCTGGTTAGGTTTAGTGTTAGGGTTATGGTTGGATTCGGATTAGGGGTTAGGGTTAGGGTGTAGAGTTTAGGGTTAAGGTTAGTGTTAGGATTACGGTTTAGGGTTAGGGTTAGGTTTAGGTTTAGGATTTAAGGTTAGGGTTAGGGTTAGAGTGCAATGTTTAGGGGTTAGGGTTAGTGTTAGTGTTAGGCTTTAGGGTTAGGGTTAGCGTTAGGGATTAGGGTTAGGGTTAGGGTTAAGGTTAGTTTTAGATTTAGGGTTAAGGTTAGGGTTAGTGTTAGTGTGAGGGTTAGGGGTTGGGTTAGGTTTAGGGTTAGGGGTAGGGTTAGGGTTAGGGATAGGGCTGAGGTTTAGGGCAAGGGATAGTTTTAGGGCTAGGGCTGCGGCTGGGGCAAAGTTTAGGGTTAGGGTTAGTGTTTAGGGTTATGGTTAGGCTTTAGGGTTAGGGTTAGTGTTATTGGTTAGGATTTAGGTTCACATTAGTTTAGATTTAGGTTTAGGTTTAGGGTTAGTGTTAGTGTTAGGGATAGGGTTGTGTTAGGGTTAGGGTTAGGTTTAGGGTTTGTTTTAGGGTTAGGGTTAGGGTTAGGGATAGGGTTATGGTTAGGGGTTTTGGTTAGGGATAGTGTTAGGGTTAGGTTTAGGGTTTGGTTTAGGGTTAGGGTTAGGGTTAGGTTTAGGGTTAGCGTTATTCTTAGGTTTAGGGTTAGAAGAGGTTTAGGGTTAGGGTTAGGGTTAGGGCATAGGGTTAGGGTTAGTGCTAGGGTTAGGCTTAGGGTTAGGGGTTTGGTTTAGGGTTAGGGTTAGGGTTAGGGTTAGCGTTACTCTTAGGTTTAGTGTAAGAAGAGGTTAGGGTTATGGTTAGGGTTAGGGGTTAGGGTTAGTGTTAGAGTTAGGCTTAGGGTTCGGGTTTGGTTTAGGGTTAGGGTTAGGTTTAGGGGTTTGGTTTAGCGTTAGGGTTAGGGTTAGCGTTACTCTTAGGTTTAGGGTTAGGAAAGGTTTTAGGGTTAGGGTTAGGGTTAGGGGTTAGGGTTAAGGTAAGGGTTAGGTTTAGATTTAGGTTTTGGTTTAGGGTTAGGGTTAGGGTTAGGGTTTAGGGTTAGCGTTAGGGTTAGGGTTACTGTTAGGGTTAGGTTTAGGATTAGGGTCCGGTCAAGGTCAGGGGTTATGCTTAGGGTTAGCGTTATGGTTACCATTAGCGTTAGGGTTAGCGTTAGTTTTAAGGTTAGGTTTAGAGTTAGGGGTTAGTGTTAGTGTTAGGGTTAGGTTTAGGGGTTAGTTTTAGGGTTAGTGTTAGGGATTAGCGTTAGGATTAGGGTTAGGGTTAATGTTGGGGTTGGGGTTAGGGTTGTGGTTGAGGTTAGGGTTGGGACTGGGGTTGGGGTTAGGGTTGGGATTGTGGTTGGGTTTAGGGTTGGGTTTGGGGTTAGGGTTAGGGTTGGGGTTAGGGTTAGGGTTAGGATTGGGGTTGAAGTTAGCATTGGGGTTGGGGTTAGGGTTAGTGTTGGGTTACAGTTAGGGTTAGGGTTGGTATTAGGGTTAGTTTAGGATTAGTGTTAAGTTTATGGTTCGGGCTAGGGATAGGTTTAGGACTAGGGCTAGTGCTAGGGCTAGGTATTGGGTTAGGGCTAGCACTAGTGTTAGGGTTAGTGTTTAGTGTTATGGTTAGGGTTAGAGTTAAGAGTAGGGATAAGATGAGGGGTTAGGGTTAGGGTTAGGGATAGTGTTAGGGTTAAGGTTAGGGTTAGGTATTAGGGTTCGGGTTAGGGTTAGCTTTTGGGGTTAGGGGTTAGGGAAAGAGTTTAGGCTTAGGATATGTGTTAGGGTTAAAGTCTGGTTTAGGGTTACATTTAGGCCTAGGGCTAGAGTTAGGTTTAGGGTAGGGTTGGTGTTGGGGTTAGGTTTAGGGTTAAGGTTAGCATTACTATTAGGTTTATTGTTAGGTTTAGGGTTAGGTTTAGGGTTTAGGGTTAGGGTTAGGGTTAAGGGTTAGGATTAGGTTTAGGGTTAGGGTTGGGTAGGGGTTAGGGTTAGGGTTGGGGTTAGTGTTAGGGTTAGGGTTGGGGTTAGGGGTTAAGTTTAGGTTTAGGGTTAGCATTACTCTTAGGGTTAGGGGTTAGGAAGAGGTTTAGGTTTAGGGTTAGGGGTTAGTGTTAGGTGTTTTGGTTAGGGTTAGGGTTACGGTTAGGGTTAGGGTGAGGTTAGGGGTCAGGGTTAGGGTTAGGGTTAGGGGTTAGGGGTAGGGGGGTAGGGTTAGGGTTTGAGTTGTGGTTAGGGTTAGGGTTGGGGTTTGGGTTAGGGTTAGGGTTGGGGTTAGGGTTAGGGTCAGGGTTAGGGTTAGGATTTGGGGTTATTGTAGGGTTAGGGTTATGGTTAGGGTTAGGTTTTAGGATTTAGGATTAGTGTTAGGGTTAATGTTAGGGCTAGGGATAGGGTTAGGGCTAGGTTTAGGGTTAGGGTTACGGTTAATATTAGGGTTTGGGTTAGGTTTAGTTTAGTGTTAGGGTTAGGGTTAGTGCTACACTTAGGGTTTGGGTTAGGGTTAGGGTTAGGGTTAGAGTTTAGGGTTAGGATTAGGGTTAGGGTTAGGGTTAAGATTAGGGTAAGGGCTAGGGTTAGGGTTAGGGTTACGGTTAAGTTTGGGTTAGCGTTAGGTGTAAGTGTAGTGGTAGGGTTAGGATTAGTGTTACGGTTAGGGGTAAGGGTTAGTATTAGGGTTAGGGGTAGTTGTATGGGGATGGGTTGGGGTCAGGGTTAAGGTTAGTGCTATGGTTGGGTTACGTTTTTTGTTACGGTTAGAATTAGGATTAGTGTTACTGTTATGGTTAGGGCTAGAGATAGGATTAGGGCTAGGACTAGGGCTAGGGTTAGGATTATGATTATGGCTATGGTTTAGGTTTAAGGTAAGGGTTAGAATTAGGATTAGGGTTTAAGGTTAAAGTTAGGGGTTGGGGTGAGTGTTATGGTCAGGGTTTGTATAAGTTAAGGGTTAGGTTTAGGGTTAGGTTAGGGTTAGGGTTAGGGGTTAGGATTAGGGTTAGGGTTAGGGTTGGGGTAGGAGTTAATGTTAGGTTTGGGGTTAGGGTTAGGGTTGGTGTTAGGGGTTACGGTTGGGGTTGAGGTTAGTGTTAGGGTTGGGGTTAGGTTTGGTGTTAGGGTTAGGGTTAGGTTTGGGGTTAGGGTTAGGGTTAGGGTTGGTGTTAGAGTTAGGTTTTAGGTTAGGGTTAGGGTTAGAGTTTAGGTTTAGGGTTAGGGTTAGCGTTACTCTTAGGCTTAGGGTTAGAAGAGGTTTAGGGTTAGGGTTAGGGTTAGTGTACGGTTAGGGTTAGGGTTAGGGATAGGGGTTAGGGTTAGGATTAGGGTTAGTTGTTAGGGTTGGGTTAGATTTATTGGTTAGGGTTAGGGTTAGGTTTAGAGTTAGGGTTTGGTTTAGGGTTAGGGTTTGGGTTAGGAGTGTTGGTTAGGGTTATGTTTAGGTGTTAGGGTTATGGTTATGGTTAGGGGTTAAGGTTAGGGTTATGGTTAGGGTTTAGGGTTAGCATTAGGGTTAGGGTTTAGGGTTAGCATTAGGGTTAGGATTAGTATTAGGGTTAGGGTCAGGGTCTGGGTCAGGGTCTGGGTCATAGTCAGGGTCAGGGTTTATGGTTAGGGTTAACGTTACTGTTAGCATTAGCGTTAGGGTTAGCGTTAGAATTTAGGTTTAGGGTTAGGGTTAGAGGGTAGGGTTAGAGTTAGAGTTAGGGTTACGGTTTATAGTTAGGGTTAGTGTTATGGTTGGGGTAGGGGTTAGAGTTGGGGTTGGGGTTAGGGTTTGGATTGGGTTTGGGGTTAGTGTTGGGGTTGGGGTTAGGGTTGGGGTTGGGGTTAGGGTTAGGGTTAGGATTTGGTTTAGGGTTAGTGTTAGGGTTAGGGGTTTTGGTTACGGTTAGTGTTAGGTTAGGTGTTAGGGTTCGGGTTCGTGTTTGGGTTTGGTTTAGGATTAGGGCTAGGGTTAGTGTTAGTGTTACTCTTAGGTTTAGTGTTAGAAGAGGTTTAGGGTTAGGGTTAGGTTAGAGATTAGGGTTAGGTTTAGGGTTAGGATTTGGTTTAGGGTTAGGGTTAGGGTTAGGGTTTTGGTTATGGTTAGTGTTAGGTTAGGTGTTAGGGTTAGGGTTAGGGTTAAGGTTAGGGTTAGGCTTTAGGGTTAGCATTAACGTTAGAGTTAGGGTTAGTGTTAGGGTTAGGGTTAAAGTCAGAGTCAGGGTATGGTTTAGGGTTAGGGTTAGCGTTAGGGATAGCATTAGCGTTACGGTTAACGTTAGGGTTAGGGTTAGGGTTAAGGTTAAGGTTAGGGGTTAGGGTTCGTGTTAGGGTTAGGGTTAGGGGCTAGGGCTAGGGTTAGGGGTTAGTGGTTAGGGTTAGGGTAGGGGTTGGGGTTAGGGTTGAGGTTGGGGTTAATGTTGGGATTGGCATGGGGTTAGCGTTGGGTATGTGGTTGGGTTTAGGTTTGGGTTAGGGGTTAGGGTTAGGGTTGTGGTTAGGGTTAGGTTTAAGGTTAGGTTTGGGGTTAGGTTAGGGTTTGGGTTGGGTTAGGGTTAGTGTTCAGTCTTAGGGTTAGGGTTAGGGATAGGGTTAGGATTAGGTTAGGGTAAGTGTTAGGGTTAGGGTTAGGGTTAGGGGATTTGCTTAGGTTTAGGGTTACTGTTAGGATTTGATTTAGGGTTAGGGTTAGGATTAGGTTAGGGTTAGGGTTATGGTTAAGGCTAGGGATATGTTTAGGACTAGGGCTACTGCTAGGGCTAGGGATAGGTCTAGGGGCTAGGGCAATGGTTAGGGTTAGTGTTTAGTGTTATGGTTAGGGGTTAGAGTTAAGGGTAGGGATAGGGTTAGGGGTTAGGGTTAGGGTTAGGGATAGTGTTAGGATTAAGGTTAGGGTTAGAGATAGGGTTAGGGTTTAGGGTTAGGGTTAGGGTTAGGGAAAGAGTTTAGGCCTAGGATATGTGTTAGGGTTAAAGTTAGGGTTAGCGTTAGAATTAGGCCTAGGGATAGGGTTAGAATTAGGGTAGGGTTAGGGAAGGTTTGGGGTTGGGGTTAGGTTTAGGGTTAAGTTTAGTGTTACTATTAGGTTTATTATTAGGGTTAGGGTTAGGGTTAGGGTTTACGGTTAATGTTAGGGTTAGGGTTAGGGTTGGGGTAGGAGTTAGGGTTAGGTTTGGGGTTAGGGTTAGGTTAGGGTTGCTATTAGGGTTAAGGTTGGGGTTGGGGGTTAGGGTTAGGTTTGGGGTTAGGGTTAGGGTTAGGGTTGGAGTTAGGATTAGGGTTAGGGTTATCGGTTAGGGTTAGGGGTTAGGGTTAGGTTTAGTGTTAGTTTTAGGGTTAGGTTTAGGGTTAAGGTTAGGTTAGGGTTATGGTTATGGTTAGGGTTTAGGGTTAGTGTTAGGGTTAAGGTTACGGTTAGGGTTTAGGGGTTCAGGTTTAGGGTTAGGGTTAGGGTTAAAGTTAGGGTTAGAGTTAGGGTTTGGTTTAAGGTTAGGGTTAGGGTTAGGGTAGGGTTAGGGTTTAGGGTTTAGGGTTAGGGTTAGGGTTAAAGTTAGGGTTAGAGTTAGGGTTTAGGGTTAGGTTTAGTGTTAGGATTAAGTGTTAGTGATAGGGTTAGGGATATTGTTAGTGTTAGGGTTAGGTTCAGGGTCAGAGTCAGGATTTAGGGTTAGGGTTAGCATTAGTGTTAGCATTAGTGTTAGGGTTAGCGTTAGGGTTAGGATTAGAGTTAAGGTTAGAGGTTAGGGTTAGTGTTAGGGTCAGGGATTGGGGTTTGTGTTAGGGTTAGGGATAGGGTTAGGGGTTAGGATCAGGGGTTAGGGTTAGGCTTAGGGTTGGGGTTTTGTTTAGGGTTGAGGTTGGTGTTAGGGTTGGGATTGGGGTTGGGGTTAGTGTTGGGATTGTGTTTGGCTCTAGGGTTGGAGTTGGGGTTAGGGTTAGGGATGGGGTTAGGGTTAGGGTTAGGGTTGGGGTTAGGGTTAGGGTTGCGTTTTGGGGTTAGGGTTAGGGTTAGGTTTGGTTTTAGGGTTAGGTTTAGGGTTAGGGTTAGGGTTAGGGTTAAGGGTTAGGGTTGAGGTTTAAGGTTACGGTTAGTGTTAGAGTTAGTGTTAGGGTTAGGGTTAGGGGTTAGGATTAGGGGTTAGGGTCAGGGGTTTGGTTAGGGTTAGGGTTAGGGTTAGGATTTGGTTTTGGGTTAGGGTTAGGTTTAGGGTTAGGGTTAGGGTTAGGGTTAGGGTTAAGGTTAAGGTTAGGGTTAGGGGTTTTGCTTAGGGTTAGGGTTAGTGTTAGGGTTTGGTTTAGGGTTAGGTTTAGTATTAGGGTTAGGGTTAGGGTTATGGTTTGGGCTAGGGATATGTTTAGGACTAGGGATAGTGCTAGGGCTAGGGCTAGGGCTGGGTTAGAGTTAGTGTTTAGTGTTATGGTTAGGGTTAGAGTTAAGGGTAGGGATAGTGTTAGGGGTTTGTGTTAGGGTTAGGGTTAGTGTTAGGATTAAGGTTAGGGTTAGGGATTAGGGTTAGGGTTAGGGTTAGGGTTAGGGAAGTGTTGGCGCTGGGGTTAGGTTTAGGTTTAAGGTTAGCGTTACTATTAAGTTTATTGTTACGGTTAGGGTTAGGTTAGGGTTTAGGGTTAGGGTTAGGGGTTAGGATTAGGGGTTAGGATTAGGGTAAGGGTTATGGTTACAGTTAGAGTTAGGGTTAGGGTTAATGTTAGGATTCAGTGTTAGGTTTTGAGTTAGGGTTAGGGGTTAAGGTTAGGGTAATGGTTAGTGTTAGTATTAGGGTTACAGTTAGTGTTTAGGATCAGATTGAGGGTTAGGGATCAGGGTTTTGGGAAAGGGTTAGGGTTAGGGTTAAGGGTAGGGTTAGGGATTGAGGTTAGGGTTACGTTTAGGATTAGGGTTGGGTTAGGGTTAGGGTTAGGGTTAATGCTGGGGCTAATACTAACCCTTTCACTAACCTTAACCCAATCCTAACCCTAACCCAAACCGTAACAGATACCCCTAGCCCTACCTCTACCCCTACCCCTAACCCTAAACTTTAAACCTTAACCTTTAACCTAACCCAACTCCTACCCTAAACCTAATCCTTACCCTCTCCCTAGGCCTAACAATAACCCTAACCCTATCCCTATACCCTGAACCCTAACCGTAACCCTAACCCTAACCCAACCCTAACCCTAACTACCCTTAATCCCTAACCCTAACACTGAGCCAAACCCCTAACCATAAGCCCTAACCCTAACCATAACCATAAACCTTAAACCTTAACCCTAACCCAACTCTAACCCTAACCCTAAACCCTAACCCTAACCCTAATCCCTAACCTTAACACTAACCCTAACCCTAACCATAACACAAACCTAACACTAAAACTAACCCTAACCCCTAACCCTAACTCTAACCCTAACCCCAACCCCAACCCTAAACCTAAACATACCCTACCCATAAACCTAACCCTAACCCCTAACACTAACCCTAACCCTAACACTAACTCTAAAACCTAACCTTAACCCTAACCATAAACCCTAACCCTAACCCTAGACCTAGACCTAACCCTGCCCTAGCCCTAGCACTAACCCTGGGCCTAACCCTATCCTTAGGCCTAACCCTACACCTACCTTGAATCCTAAACCAAACCCTAAACCCTAACCCTAAAACTAACCCTAACTCTTACCAACCTTAAACCTAACCCTAATACTAACCCCTACCCATACCCCTACTCTTACCCCTACCCCAACACCTGACCCTAACCAACCCTAACCATGAACCTAATGCTAACCCCTAACCCTAACCCCAACCCTAAAACTAACCCTAACACTAACACTAACCCTAACACTAACCCTAACCCTAAACCCTAACACTAACCCTTAACCCTAACCCTAACCCAGGCCCTAACCCTAACACTAACCCTAACCCCAACCAATCCCTGAACCCTAACCCTAACACTAACCCTAACCCAATCCTAACCCAAACCCTATCTCCAACACATGCCCCTACCCCTACCCCATCCCCTAATACTAACCCTAACCTTATTCCTAAACCCTAATCCCTAACACTAACCCTAACCCAAAACACTAACCCTAACCCTAACCCTAACCCAAACCTAACACTAACCCTAACCCAAACCCCAACACATACAGCTACCCCTAACCCTAACTCTAACCCCTAACTCTAAACCTGACCCAAACCCTAACCCTAAACCCTAACCCTAACCCTAACCCTATCCCTAAACCTTAAACCATAACCCTAACCCTAACCCTAACCCAAATCTAACCCTAATCTTAACCCTAACCATATCCCTTACCCTAACTCTATCACTAAACCCTAAACCCTAACACTAACCCTAACCCTAACACTAACCCTAATCCTTATACAACAATAAAACTAACCGTAACCCTAACCCCAACACATTCCCCTACCCCTACCCCTACCCCGAACCTTAATCATAACTGTAAACCCTAACCTAACCCCTAACCCTAACCCATAACCCTAACCTAACCCTAACCCCACCCCTAACACTAACCGTAGCCTAACCCTAACACTAACCTAACCCTATGGTAACCGTAACCCTAAACCTAATCCTCAACTAACCCTAACCCTAACAGTAACACTAACCCTAATCCTATCCCTAAACCCAACCCCAACACTAAACTTAAAACTACCCTAACCCTAAACCTAACACTAACCCTAACCATAACCCAACCCTAACCCTAACCCTAAGCCTAACTCCTAACCCTAACCCTAAACCTTACCCTAAACGAAAGCTCTTCTAACCCTAACCCTAAGAGTAATGCTAACTCTAACCCTAACCCTACCCATTCCCAACCCATACCCTTACCATTACCCCTACCCCTACACCTAACCGTAAGACAACACTAACCCTAACCCTAACCCTAATGCTAACCCTTACCCCAACCTTAATACTAACCCTAACTCTAACACTAACACTAACCCTAACCCTAACCATAAACCATAACCGTAACACTAACCCAACCCTAACCCTAACCCAAACCCCAACACATACTGCTACCCCTACCCCTACCCCTAAACCCTAAACCTAAACCTAACCGTAACCCTAAGCCTAACCCCCTAACCCTAAGCCTAAATCAAACCCTAAACCGAAACCTCTTCTAAACCTAAAACTAAGAGTAATGCTAACCCTAACCCTAACCCCAACCCCAACCCAACCCCAGCCCTAATCCTAACCGTACCTAACCCTAACACTACTCCTAAACCTATTCTAACCCTAACCCTGAACTGAACGTATTTGAACCCTAACCCTAACCGTACTCTAACCCTAACCCTAAACCTAACCCTAACCCTAATCCTATCCCTAACCCCAACCCCATCCCTAAACCTATACCTACCCTAACCATAAACCTAACCCTAACCCTAAGCCTAACACCTATCCTTACTCATACCCCTACCCCTAACTCTAACCCAACCCTAACCCTAACCCTAATGCTAACTGTAACACTAACCATTATCCTAACCCTAACCCTAACCCTAACCTTAACCCAAACCCCAACCCATACTCCTACCACTAACCCTACCCCTAACCCTAACTTCTAACCCTAACCCTGAACCAAACCTGAACCCTAAACCCTAAACCTAACCCTAACCTCAACCTCAACACTACTCCTAACCGTAACCAAACACTAACCTTAACCTTAACTCTACCCTATTCTAACCTGAACCCTAAACCGAAACCTCTTCTGACCCTAACCCTAACCGTACCCTAACCCTAACCCTAACCCTAACCCTAACCCTAACCCTATCCTTAGCACTAGCACTAGACCTAGGCCTAACCCTATCCCTCGGCCTACCCTAACCCTATTCTTAACCCTAACCCTTAACCCTAAACCCTACCCTAACCCTAACTCTGACCCTAACCCCAACTGCAACCGTAACCCTAACCGTACAGTAAACCTAAACCTAAACCCTAACCCTAACCCTAACCTTAATCATAACCCTAAAACTAACCATAACCCCAACCCGAACCTAACCCTAACACTAACCCTAAATTCTAACCCTAACACTAACCTTAACCAAATCATAACCCTAACCCTAACTCCAACACATACCCCACCCCTACCCTTTCCCCTAACCCCTAAGCCTAACCCTAACCCTAGCCCCTAATCCTGACCCTAACCTTCATCCTAACACTAAACCCTAACACTATCCCTAACCTAATCCTAACCGTAATAAACTAAACCTAACCCTAACTTTATTCTAATGCTAACCCTAAACCTAACCCTAATCCTAAACCTATCCCTAACCCCAACCCCAACCCTCAACCTATACCTACCCTAACCGTAAACCTAACCCTAACACCTACCCTTACCCATACCCCTACCCCCTAACCCAACCCCTAACCTTAACCCTAATGCTAACTGTAACACTAACCATTACCCTAAATCTAACCCTAAACCTAACCCTAACCCTACCCCTAATACTAACATGAACCCTAACCCTAACACTAATCCTAACCCTAACCCTAACCCTAAACACTAACTCTAACCATAACCCAACCTTAACCCTAACCCTTAGCCTAACCCCTAACCCTAACCCTAAACCTTACCCTAAACTGAAACCTCTTCTAACCCTAACCCTAAGATTAATGCTAACCCTAACACTAACCCTAACTCCAACCCCAACCCCAACCCTAACCCCTAACTGTACCCTAACCCTAATCCTATCCCTAACCCCAACCCCAACCCTATACCTATACCTACCCTAACCATAAGCCTAACCCTAACCCTAACCCCTACCTTTACACCTACCCCTACCCCCTACCCTAACCTAACCCTATCCCTAACCGTAACATTAAACGTAACACTAACCATTACCCTAAATCTAACCCTAACCCTAACCCAAACCCCAACCCATACTCCTACCACTAAAACTACCCCTAACCCTGACCCCTAACCCTAACCCTGAACCAAACCCTAACCCTAAACCCTAAACCTAACCATAACCCCAACTCCAACACTCCCCTAACAGTTTCCTAAACCTAACCCTAACATTAACCCTAACTCTATTCTAACCCTAACTCTAAACCGAAACCTCTTCTGACCCTAACCCTAACTGTACCCTAAGCCTAACCCTAACCTTAACCCTAATCCTATCCCTAACCCCAACCCCAACACTACCCCTAACTGTACCCTAACACTAACACTAACCCTAACCCTATCCCTTACCCTAACTCTATCACTAAACCCTAAACCCTAACACTAACCCTAACCCTAAACACTAACACTAACCCTAATCCTTACACAACAATAAAACTAACCGTAACCCTAACCCCAACCCATTCCCCTACCCCTACCCCTACCCTGAACCCTAACCATAACCGTAACCCCTAACCTAACCTTAACCCTGCCCCTACCCCTAAGCCCTACCCCTAAACCATAACCCTAAACCTAACACTAAACACTAACCCTAAAGCTAACCCTAACCCTAACCCCAACACCTAACTCTATCCCTAACCCTAACACTAACCCTACCCTAAACCCTAATCCCTAACCTTAACCCTAACCCAAACCCCAACCCATACTCCTACCACTAACACTACCCCTAACCCTAACCCTGAACCAAACCCTAACCCTAAACCCTAAACCTAACTGTAACCCCAACTCCAACACTTCCCTAACAGTTCCCTAAACCTAACCCTAACATTAACCCTAACTCTATTCTAACCCTAACCCTAAACCGAAACCTCTTCTGACCCTAACCCTAACTGTACCCTAAGCCTAACCCTAACCTTAACCCTAATCCTATCCCTAACCCCAACCCCAACCCTACCCCCTAACTGTACCCTAACACTAACCCTAACCCTAGCCTTAGCATTAGCACTAGACCTAGGCCTATACCTATCCCTCGGCCTAACCCTAACCCTATTCTTAACCCTAACCCTAAACCCTAAACCCTAACCCGAACCCTAACTCTAACCCAACCCTAACCCTAACCCAAACCCAAATCCCAAAGCATACCACTACCCCTACCCCTAACCCTAAATCCTAACCCTAAACCTGACCCATACCCTAACCTTAAACCCTAACCCTAACCCTAAAACTTAAACCGTAACCCTGACCCAACTCTAACCCTAACCCTAACCTTAACCCTATCCCTTACCATAACACTATCACTAAACCCTAAACCCTAATACTAACCCTAACCCTAAACACTAACACTAACCCTAATACTTACACAACAATAAAACTAACCGTAACCCTAACTACAACCCATCCCCCTACCCGAACTCTAAACATAACTGTAACCCCTAACCTAACCCCTAACCCTAACCCTAACCCTAACTCTAACCCTAAACATAACCGTAAACCTAACACTATGCCTAACCCTAACCCTAACCCTAACCCTACCCATACCCCTAACCCTATCCCTACCCCTAACCCTAACTCTAACCCTAACCATAACACTAACCACAACCCCTAAACCTACCTCTAACCCTAGCCCTAACCCTATTCTAACCCTAACCCTAAACCTAACCCTCTTCTAACCCTAAACTTAATAGTAATGCTAAACCTAAACCTAAACTTAACCCCAACGCCAACCCTACCCTAACCAGACCCTAATCCTAACCCTAACGCTAACCCTAAACCCTAACCCTACCCTTAAACCCTAACCCTTAAACTAACCCTAGCCAGAGCCCTAGACCTAGACCTAGCCCTAGCCCTATTCCTAACCCTAGCCCTAACCCTAACCCTAACCCTTACACTAACCCAAACCCTTACTCTAACCCTAACCCAAGCCCAAGACCTATCCCTAGCCCTAGCCCTAACCTTAACCCTTAACCTAAGCTTAAACACTAAACCCTAACACAAGCCAATGCCCTAACCCTAACCCTAACCCTAACACTTAACCAAACCCTTACACTAACCCTAACCAAAGCCCAAGCCCTAACCCTAACACTAACCCTAACCCTAACCCTAACACTAAGTAAAACATCAACCCCTATGCAACCCCTACCCTTAACCCTAACGCAACTCTAACCCTAACCCTAACCCTAACCTTATCCCTTACCCTAACTCTATCACTAAACCCTAAACTCTACCACTAACACTAACCCTAACCCTAATCCTTACACAACCCTAACGCTAACCATAACCCTAACCCCAACCCATTCCCCTACCCCTACCCATACACCAAACCCTAACGCTAAACCCTAACCTAACCCTAATCCTAACCATAACCCCTACCCCTAACACAAACCTTAACACTAACCCTAAACCCTAACTCTAACACTAACCCTAACACTAACCCTAAACCCTAACACTTACCCTAAACTTAACCGTAACCCCTAACCATAACCGTAACCCTAAACCTAACCCTAACCCTAACTCTAACCCTAACCCTAACCCTAACACTATCCCTAACCCTAATCCTAACACTAACTCGTCTAAACCTAATCCTAAACCTACCCCCTACCGCTAACCCTATCCCTACCCCTAACCCTAACCCAACCCTAAGCCTAACCCTAACCACAACACCTAACCCTACCTCTAATCTTAACCCTAACCCTTAACCCAAACCTCTTCTAATCCTAACCCTAACAGTAATACTAACCCTAATCCTATCCATAACCCAAACCCCAACCTTAAACCTAAACCTACCCTAAACCTAAACCTAACCTCAACCCTAATTCTAACCCTAGCAGTAACACTAAATATGATCCTAACCCTAACAGTAAACTCTAACCCTAACCCTAAACCCTAACCCTAACACTAAGCCTAACACTAACCCTAGCCCCAACCTAACAATAACCCTAACCCTAAACCCTAACCCTAACACTAACCCTAACCCAATCCTAACCATAACCTTAACTCCAACCCATTCCCCTACCCCAACCCCTAACCCCCTAACCCCTAACCCTAACACTAACCCTATCCCTAAACCCTAATCCCTAACCCTGACCCTAAACCTAAACCCTAACCCTAACCATAACCTTAAACGTAACTCTAACCCTAAACCTAACCCCTAACCCTATCCATAACCCTAACCCTAACCCTAACCATACCCTAACCCTAGACCAAGACCCAGCACTAGCCCTAGCCCTATCTGTAGCCCTAGCCCCAGCCCTAACTCTTACCATAACCCTAAAGACTAAACCCCTAACCCTAACCCTAACCCAACCCTAACCCTATCTGTAACCCTATCCCTAAACCCTAAACCCTAACCCTAACCCTAATCCTAAATACTAACCCTAACATTAACCCTATCACTAAAACCTAAACACTAACCCTAAACCTAACCCTAATCCTAAAAACTAACCCTAACCCTAACCCTAATCCTAAATACTAACCCTAACATTAACCCTATCCCTAAAACCTAAACACTAACACTAAACCTAACCCTAATCCTAAACCCTAACCCTAACCCGAACCCTGACCCTAACCAAACCTTAACACTAACCGTAACTCTAACCCCTAACCCTAACCCTAACCCCTGACCCTAACCCAACCCTAACCCTAACCCCAACTCTAACCCCTAACTCTAACCCCTAACTCTACCCCTAACCCTAAGCCTGACCCAAACCCTAGCCATAAATCCTAACCCTAACCCTAACCCTAAACCTTAAACCTTAACCCTAACCCTAACCCAACTCTAACCCTAACCCTAACCCCTTACCCTCTCCCTAGCCCTAACACTAACCCTAACCCTATTCCTAAACCCTGAACCCTGCCCTAACCCTAACCCTAACCCAACCCTAACCCTAACCCTAACCCTAAACCTACCCCTAACCATAACCCCTAACCCTAACCCTGACCCAAACCCTAACTATAAATACTAACCCTAACTATAACCATAAACCTTAAACCTTAACCCTAACCCTAACCCAAATCTAACCTAACCCTAAATACTACTCCTATCCCTAACCCTATTCTAAACCTAACCCTAACCCTAACCTCTTCTAACATTAACCTTAACAGTAAGGCTAAACCTAACCCTAACCCCAACCACAACCCTGACCCTAACCCTACCCTAACAAAAACCCTAACCCTAAACCTAAACCCTAATCATAACACAATCCTATTCTAATCCCAACCCTAAAACTAAACCTCTTCTAACCCTAACCCTAACCCCTAATGGTAACCCTAATCCTATACCCTAATTCTAACCCTAACCCTAACCATAGCCCTAAAGCCCACATGCTAACCCTAACCATAACCCTAACCCTAACCCTAACCCTAATACCCTAACCCTAACCCAAACCCTTACCCTAACCCCAACCCTAACCCTAACCCTAACCCTAACACTAACCCTAACCCTAACCCTAACCTTAAACTCTAACCCTAACCTTAACCCTAACCCTAACCCCCAATGCTAACCCTAACACTAAACCCTAACCCTAACACTAACCCTAAACCCAACCCTAAACCCTAAAAACTAAACCTAACCCCAACCCAAATCCAAACCTAACCCTAACCACAAGCCTTAACCCTAACCCTAAACCTAACCGTAAACCTAACCCCAACCCCAATCCTAACCCTAGCAATACCCTAACCCTAAACCTAACCCTAGAGCTAGCACTAGCCCTAGCACTCACCCTATCCCTAGCCCTAAACCTAACCCTAATCCTAACCGTAACCCTAAACCCTAAACCCTAACCCTAACCCTAACCCTAACACAACCTTAACCCTAACCCTAACCCCAAGCCATAAACCTTCCCCCTACCCCTACCCCTACCTGTAACCCTAACCCCTAACCCTAACCCCTAACCCTAGCCCTAACCCTATCCCTAGCCCTAACCCTTACCCAATCCTAACCCTATCCCTAACCCTAACCCTAACCCAACCCTATCCCTAAGCCTAAACCTAACCCCTAACCGTAACCTAACGCTAACTGCAACCCAACCCTAGCCATAAATTCTAACCCTAACCGTAACACTAATACCCTAAACCAAACCCTAACCCTATTCTAACCCTAACCCTAAACCTAAAACTCTTCTAACCCTAACCCTAACATAACGCTAACCCTAACCCTAATCCCAACCCCAACTCTAAACCTAACCCTACCCTAACCCTAACCCGAAACCTAACAGTAACGCTAACCCCAACCCTAACACTAGCCCCAACCCTAACCCCTTACCCTAAACCTACCACTACCCCTAACACTAACCCATCCCTAACTCTAACTCTAACCCACACATAACCACAACCCCTAACCCTACCACTAACACTAACTCTAACCCTAACCCTTGCCCTATCCCTAAAACCCTAAACCATAACCCTAACCCTAACACTAACACTAAACACTAAACCTAGCCCTGAACCTAACCCAAACCTAACCTTAACTCTAACCTTAACACTATCCACAACACCCAAACTTACCCCTAACCCTAGTCCTAACCTTAAAAATAACCCTTGCCCTAGCTCCTAAACCCTAGCCCTAGTCCTAACCCTAGACCCAGCCTTAGCCCTAAACCTAACCCTACCCCCACCCCTAACCGTAACACTAACCCTAAACCCTAACCCGTACCCTAACACTAGCCCTAGCCGTAGCCCCAGCCCTAGCACTAGCCCTAGCCCTAGCCCTACCTTAACCCTAACCCAAAACCCTAATTTTTTTCCTATTTTTTTCCTTTTAAAAATTTATTTATTTATTTATTTATTTATTTAAAAATTACAATACTGTATTTGTTTTGCCATACATTGACACGAATCAGCCATAGGTGAACACAATCTCCCAATGTCGAAGCCCCTCCCACCTCCCACCCCACATCCTCTACTTGAATCATCCCGTGCATCAGCCCCATGCATCCTGCATCCTACATTGAACATAGATTGGCGCTTCGTTTCTTACAGGAAAATATACATGTTTCATTGCCATTCTCCCAAACCATATCACCTTTTCCCTCTCCCTCAGAGTACAAAAAGTCCACTCTATAACTCTGTGTCTCTTTGTTGTCTCACATATAGTGTCCCTACCCCTAACCATAACCACTAACCCTAACCCTAACTCTAACTCAAACCCTAACCCTAACCTAACACTAACCCTAACCTTAAACCCTAACCCTAACCCTAACTCTAAAACCTAACCCTAACCCTAAACCCAACCCTACCCCTTAACCCTAACCCTAAACGCTAAACCCTAACACTAACACTAACCCTAACCCTAACCCAACCCTATCCCTAACCCCAACACCAACCCATACCCCTACCCTACACCTACACCTACCCCAACCCTAACCAAACCCTAACCCTAACCCTAATGCAAACCCTAACACTAACCCTAACAATAACCCTAACCGTATCCCTTACTCCTAACTCTCTATCACTAAACCCTAAACCCCTAACACTAAACATAACGCTAAACACTAACCCTAACCCAAATACTTCCTCAACCCTAAATCTAACCGTAACCCTAACACTAACTCATTCCGCTGCCCCCTACCCCGAACCCTAACCGTAACACCTAACCTAAACCTAACCCTAACCCCTAACACTAACACAAGCCTTAACCCTAACCCTAAACCCTAACCCTAACACTAAACCTAACTCTAACCCTAACCCTAACCGTAACCCTAACCCTATCCCTAACCCTAACAATAACCCTGACTCATCTAACCCTAACCCTAAACCTACCCCTACACCTAATCCTATCTCTACCCCTACTCCTAACCCAACCCTAACCCTAACCCTATCCCTAACTCGTCTAATCCTAACTCTAAACCTACACCTAAACCTAACACCTACCCCCTAAGCCTAACACTAACCCTAACCCCTATCATTAACCCTAATCCCTAACCCTATCCCTAACCCTAAACACAAACCCTAACCATAACCATAACCCAAACCTAACCCTAACCCTAACCCCTAACCCTAACCCTAACACTAACCAAAACCCCAACACATACCCCTACCCCTAACCCTAACCTCTAACGCTAACCCAGACCCAAACCCTAACCATAAACCCTAACACTAACCCTAACCCTAAACCTTAAACCTTAAACCTAACCTTAACCCAAATCTAAAACTAAACCTAAACCTTACCCTCTCCCTAGCCCTAACACTAACCCTAACCCCATCCCTAAACCCTGAACCCTAACCCTAACACTAACCCTAACTCATCTAACACTAACCCTAACCCTAACCCCTAAACCCTAACACTAACCCTAACCCAAACCTATCCCTAACACTAACAATGACCCTAAACCTTACCGTAATCCTAACCCTAACCATAACCATAACCATACCCCTAACCCTGGACCAAGACCTAGCACTAGCCCTAGCCTTATCTGTAGCCCTAGCCCTAACCCTAACTCTTACCCTAACCCTAAACACTAAACCCTAACCCCTAACCCTAACCCAACCCTAACCCTATCTGTAACCCTATCCCTAAACCCTAAACCCTAACCCTAACCCTAACCCTAATCCTAAATACTAACCCTAATATTAACCCTATCCCTAAAACCTAAACACTAACCCTCAACCTAACCCTAACCCTAAACACTAACCCTAACCCTAACCCTAACCAAACCTTAACCCTAACCGTAACTCCAACCCCTAATCCTAACCCTAACCCAACCCTAACCCAACCCCTAACCCGAACCCTAACTCTAACTCCTAACCCGAACCGCTAACCCTAACCCTGACCCAAACCCCAACCATAAATCCTAACCCTAACCCTAACCCTTAACCTTAAACCTTAACCCTAACCCTAACCCAACCCTAACCCTAACCCCTAACCCTTACCTCTCCCTAGCCCTAACACTAACCCTAACCCTATTCTTAAACCCTGAACCCTGCCCTAACCCCTAACCACTAACTCAACCCTAACCCTACCCCTAAACCTACCCCCTAACCATAACCCCTAACCCTAACCCTGACCCAAACCCTAACTATAAATACTAACCCTAACTATAACCATAAACCTTAAACCTTAACCCTAACCCTAACCCAAATCTAACCCTAACCCTAAATGCTACTCCTATCCCTAACCCTATTCTAACCCTAACCCTAACCCTAACCTCTTCTAACATTAACCTTAACAGTAAGGCTAAACCTAACCCTAACCCCAACCACAACCCTAACCCTAACCCCTACCCTAACAAAAACCCAAGCCTAAACCTAAACCCTCAACCACAACACTAACACTATTCTAACCTAGCCTAAACCTAAACCTCTTCTAACCCTAACCCTAACCCCTAACACTAAACCTAATCCTATACCCTGATTATAACCCCAACTCCTAACCATAGCCCTAAAGCCCAATGCTAACCCCCAACCATAACCTCCCCCTAACCGTAACCCCACTACCTTAACCCCAACCCAAACCCTAACCCTAACACCAACCCTAACCCTAACCTAAACATCAACCCTAAACCCAACCCCAACCCTAACCCAATGTTAAACACTAACCCCTAACCCCAACCATAATCCAAAGCTAACCCCACCCTAGCCCCTAACCCTCAACCCCCCAACCCCAACCCCAACACCAACCCTAACTGTACCTTAACTCCCAACCTAACCCTAACCCTAACCCTGCCCTAGCCCCAACCCCAAAGATAAACCTCCCTAACCCTAACCCTATCAGTAACGCAACCCCAAACCTATCCCTATCCCAAAACCAAACCTAAACCCTCAACGCTAACCCCTAACCCCAACACTAACCCCAAACCCTAACCCTACTAAACCCTAGCCCTAGCTCTTAGCCCTATTCCTAGCCCTAGCACTAGCACCAGCCCTGGGCCTAACCTATCCTTAGACCTAACACTACCCCTAATCCTAGCCTTAACCATAAACCCAAACCCCAAACCCTAAACTTAAAACCAACCCTAACCCTAAAAACAACCCTAACACTAAACCTAACCCCAACCCAAACCCCTACTCCTACCCTACCCCACATCTAACCCTAACCAAACCCTAACACGAAGCCTAATGCAAATCCTAACACTAACTCCTAACCCCAACACTAAACCCAACCCTAACACTAACCTTAACATTAACACTAACCCTAACACTAATCCCAACCCTAAACACTAACCCTAACCCCAAACCTAACCCTAACACTAACACTAACCCTAACCCTAACCTAACCCAACCCCAAACCCTAACCCTAACCCCTAACCCTAACCCCTAACTCCAACACATACCCCTACCCTACCCCTATCCCCTAAACCCCAACCCTAACCCCATCCCCAACCCTATTCCCCAACCCTAACCCTAAACACTAACCCTAACCCTAACTATAACCCAAACCTAATCATAACCCTAACCCCAACCCCTAACCCTAAACCTGACCCTATCCCCAAACCCCAATCCCAACCCCACCCCAACCCCCCAAACATAACCATAACCCCAAACCCGAACTCTAACTCTCACAGCAACCCTAGTTCCAACCCCAGCCTTAGCCTTAGCACTAGCCCTAGCCCCAAAGCTTCTCAGCCCCCAAACCCAACCCAACCCTCTCCCAAATCCTGAACCCTAACCTAACCATAACCCAATCCTAACCCCAACCGTAACACAAACCCCAACACATACCCCTTCCTCTAACATTACCCGTAACATTAACCACTAACCCCAACCTTGACCCAAATCCCAACCCCTAAACCCTAACCCAACCCTAAACCCTAAACCCAACCCCCAACCGTAACCCAACTCTAAACCCAACCCTATCCCAACACCAAAACTAACCCCAACCCCAAACCATAACCCCTAACCCTAATCCCAACCCTAGCTCCCAGCTCCTAGCCCCCAGCACTAGCCCCCAGACCTAACCTCCTCCTAGCTCCAACCCAAACCCCAACCCTAACCCCAAACCTAAACATAACCCTAACACTGAACCCCAACCCAACCCTAACCTTACCCTATCCCAAACCCTAACACATACCCCTACATCTAACCTTAGCCCTACTCCTAACCCTAACTCTAACCTGACCAAACCCCAAACCCCAAACCCTAACCCTAACCCCAACACTAACCCCAACCAAACCTCCTAACCCTAACACCAACACTAAACCTCTCTAACCCTAAACCCAAGAGTAACGCTAACTCCAACCCCAAACCCCAACCCTAAACCAAACACCAACCCCAACCCTAAACCCAACCCCCAATCCTAACCACCTAATACCTAACCCCAACACTAACCCTAATCCTAACCCTTGCCCAACCCTAACCCTAATCCTAATGCTAACCCACGCACATTTAACCCCACCCCAAACCAAACCTTAACCTAACGCTAACTTAACCCTACCCCTACCCCTACCCCTAACGCTAACACTAAATCTCACCAAACCCCTAACCCTAACTCTAGCTCTAGTCCAGGCCTAACCATAACCCTAGCCCCAGACCTAACCGTAACCCCTAACCCCTACCCTGACTCTCTGACCCCTGACCTGAACCTGACCTGACCCCAACCCCAACCCTAAAACTAACCCTAACACTAAACCCCAACACTAACACCAAAGCTAACCCTAACCTTAAACCTAACCCCCAAACCCAACCCCTAACCCTAACACCAACCCTATATCTAACCCTAACCCCAACGCTAACCCCTAACCCCAACCTCAACCCTAACACTAAACCCAACCCCTAACCCCTAACACCAACCCCAACCCAACCCTAAACCCAACCCAACCTAACCCTAACTATAACCCCCCCCCAACCCCCAACCCCAACCCTATCTCTACCCCCAAACCTAACCCTAACCTAACCTCAACCCTAACAAAACCCCCAACCCTAACCCTAATCCTAACCCAACACAAACCCCAACCCTAAACCTAACTCAACCCTAACCGTAACATCAAACGCAACCCCAACCCTAACCCGAACGCTAAACCTAACCCTAAACTCAACCCTCAACCGCACCCAACCCTAATCCCAAACCTAACCCCAACCACAACACTAAACCCAACCCCAACCTAACCCCTAACCTAACCCTAACCACGAATCCTAACCCTAACCCTGGAACTTAACCCCAACCCTAACCCTAATGCTAACCCTAATGCTAAACTTAACCCTAAAACCTGAAACCTGACTCTGACTCTGACCCTGACCCTAAACCTAACCCCAACCCCGAACCCCTAACCCAACACTAACCCCAACCAAAATTCCTAACCCTAACCTTAAACCTCTTTAACCCTAAACCTAAGAGTAACGCTCACTCTAACCCTAAACCTAACCCTAAACCAAACACCAACCCTAACCCCAAACCCCAACCCCTAATCCTAACCCTAACCCTAACACCTAACCCCAACACTAACCCTCTAATCCTAACCCCTAACCCAACCCTAACCCCTAACCTAATACCTAACCCACATTACTTTACCCCTACCGGCAACCCTTACTTAACCCCTAACTTAACCCACCCCTACCCCTAATGCTAACACTAAAACTCACCAAACCCTAACCCTATCCCAGACCGAGTCCAGCCCTATCCATAACTCTAGCTCCAGACCCAACTCTAACCCTAACCCCAAACCCTGACCCTGAGTCTGACTGACCTGAACCTGACCCGACCCTCAACCCCCAACCCTAAACCTAACCCCAAACCTAACCTCAACCCCAACACCAACCCTAAACCCAACCCCAACCCCAACCCTAACCCTAACTTAATCCTAACCCCAACCCCCAACCCCAACCCCAACTATCCCCCAACCCAATCCCAACCCCTAAACCCAACCCCAACCCTAACTCCTACCCCAACCCTAACCTAACCCCTAACCCCCAAGCTCAAACCTAACCCCTAACCCAACCCTAACACAAACCCCAACCCTATCCCTAATTCAACCCTAACCCTAACATCAACCCCAACCCCAAACTCTAACCCCAACGCTAAACCTAACCCTAAACCCAACCCCAACCCCACCCTAACCCTAATCCCAAGACTAACCCCAACCACAACACTAAACCTAACCCAACCCTAACCCCCAACCCTAACCTTAACCATGAATCCTAACCCTAACCTAGAACCCTAACCCAAACCCTAACGCTAACCCTAATGCTAAACTTAACACTAAAACCTGAATCTGACTCTGACTCTGGATCCTGACCCTTACCCTGACCCTAAACCCAACCTAACACTAACCCTAACCCTAATCCTAACCCCCTAACCCCTAACCCTAACACAAACCCCAACCCCTAACCTCAACCCAACCATAACATCAACCCCAACCCAACCTAACCCCAACGCTAAACCCAACCCCTAAACCCAACATCAACCCCATCCTAACCCTAACCCCAAACTCAACCCCAACCACAACACTAAACCCAACCTAACCCCTAACCCCTAACCCTAACCACGTAATCCTAACCATCACTCTGAACCCTAACCCTAACCCTAATGGCTAACCCTAATG
>CAKJTW010000519.1:0-47025 GCA_917880005.1 Nanger dama | reverse complement strand
GACAGAGGATGAGATGGTTAGATGGCATCACCAACTCAATGGACATGAGTTTGAGTAAACTCCCAGAGTTGGTGATGGACAGGGAGGCCTGGCATGCTGCGATTCATGGGGTCGCAAAGAGTTGGACACGACTGAGCAACTGAACTGAACTGAATATTTCCAGAGTTATAAGCTTTTATTTTGAGATAGACTTTAATAAGGTAAAGTTACATATTGTCATCATTATTAGAAACCACTATTAAAATGCAATATAGTTAATAAGCCAACAGAGGAGATACAGGAGAATACTAGAAAGTTCTCAGGGCTTCCCAGAAAGCACAGTGGTATAGGACCCACTTGCCAATGCAGGAGGCTCAGGTTCAATCCATGGGTCAGGAAGATCCCCTGGAGGAGGAAATGGCAACCTGCTTTGGTACTTTTGCCTGGAGAATCCTATGGATAGAGGAGCCTGGCAGGCTACAGTCCATAGGTGCTGCAGAGTTGGACATGACTGAATGAGTACACAAATACAAATAATTTTTGCACACTCAAATAATTTGAAGAAGGCAGGAAAATATGAGAGTAAAGGAACAAAGATCAGATGGGATGAGAAGAAAACAGACAGCAAGACTGTGGGTTTAATTCAATAAATACACTGAATATAAATAGTCTAAACCTGCCAATTAGAAGACTGAAAAAGTTACACTGGATAAAGAAAAATTTAAAATTCCATTATATGCAGTTTAAATAAATCACATTTCAAATGACAATGAGATATTTTCTTAAAGCAGAGGATGGACAAAGATATGCTGTGTAAGAATTAATGATAATAAATCTGAAATAGCTATGCATTTCTGACATAGTATACTTTAGGACTTGAAATAGCAACAAACATCATGAGTATATTTCACAGTATTTCAAGTATAAAGCAATAAAAACACATAATTTAAATGTTTTATACAGAACACATTTAACACCACCTAATAACAGACCTTCAAATACATAAAGCAAATGCTGACAGAACGGAAAGGAGATACAGAAAAAGTCACAGTTAAAGTTGGAGGTTCAACACTCCCCTTTCAGTAACTGATAAAGCAAGCGAGAGAAAATCATTATAGACAAGAAGACATATGAACTATCAAATGACAGGAGCAAAATGACATTTATGCATCAGTTTACTCAACAACAGAATACAGAATTTTTTTCAAGTGTCAATGGACAACTCACTAAGATCAACCATATGCTGGGACATTAAACTAGCTTACAAGTTTGGAAGAACTGAAAGTATACAGAGTATATTCTCTGACTACTGTGTAATTAAATTTTAGAAACTAAGAACAGATCACTGCAAAAATTGTGTTAAGATCATGGAAGAATAGGATTTAGTATCTCTATGGTTTGGAAGAGAAGGAAAGAGCAGAAAGGAGCACAAATTAAAACTGACTAAAAATTTGAACCCGGGAATCGTGAGCAGGATAGTAGAAATGGAGAAATAAGGAGTGCAGAGGATAAGGAGCTAGATTTTAGACTGGATGATAAAATGTTGGCAAAAATCTTCAAAAGGAAAATGGTAAGAAAGAAAAAAATTGGCAATGGAGAAACAGAGCTTGTGAGAAAGGGGTCAAAATACAAATTAGGATACTCTGATCACAGAGGAATGGTGAATTGTTCCAAGCAGAAATATTTAAAGACAGAATAGTTAAAGGCTGAGTAAATATTTCTTCAATTCATGAATTCACAGAAGCCAAAAAATAAAAGAAAAAAAAAAAGAGAGGGAATTTCTCTCTCTTTGTTGAGAACAGTTGGGGGAAACAGTGGAAACAGTGGCTGACTTTATTTTTCTGGGCTCCAAAATCACTGCAGATGGTGATTGCAGCCATGAAATTAAAAGATGCTTACTCCTTGGAAGGAAAGTTATGACCAACTTAGACAGCATATTAAAAAACAGAGACATTACTTTGCCAACAAAGGTCTGTCTAGTCAAGGCTATGGTTTTTCCAGTGGTCATGTATGAATGTGAGAGTTGGACTGTAAAGAAAACTGAGTGCAGAAGAACTGATGCTTTTGAAGTGTGGTGTTGGAGAAGACTCTTGAGAGTTCCTTGGACTGCAAGGAGATCCAACCAGTCCATTCTAAAGGAGATCAGTCCTGGGTGTTCATTGGAAGGGCTGATGTTGAAGCTGAAACTCTAGTACTTTGGCCACCTGATGCGAAGAACTGACTCATTGGAAAAGACTCTGATGCTGGGAGGGATTGGGGGCAGGAGGAGAAGGGGACGACCGAGGATGAGATGGTTGGATGGCATCACTGACTCGATAGACATGACTCTGGGTGGACTCTGGGAGTTGGTGATAGACAGGGAGGCCTGGCATGCTGCAGTTCATGGGATCGCAGAGTCAGACATGACTGAGCAACTAAACTGAACTGAGCTGAACGTGTGAGAATAATGTGAGAATTAATGACTGTTTCTGTGCATCCAAGGGGAGGAAGGAGAAATGAAAATGAATTTAAATAAATTGAGCTCTTGCATTCTAATTCACTTTTATTTTTAATACTTTATTCTACTTTACAATACTGTATTGGTTTTGCCAATTTACTTTTTCTGTATAACTGTTAATCTATACATTGTCCTTAAATGTTTGGAAGAATTCAGTATCAAAGTCTGGAATTTCCTTTGTAGGAAGGATTTTCATAACAAAATAAATTCTTTAATAGATTTAATACTATTCAGACTTCTGTTTCTTCTTTTCTAAGTTTTACTAATTTGTATCTTTTAAAGAATATTCCAGTTTCTCTAAGTGAACAACTTTCACAATATTTCTTTACATCTGAGGATTAATGAATGTGTGTATTGTACAGACATTCTCCGAGTGAGTATGTTATAATCCATGTCTTATATAATATTTTAGTGTTAGCAGAAGATTGACAAGGAATGTATTATACAGAGATTCAAGTTGTGGAAAAGAGTTCTGTGACAAAAGTAACTTAATCAAGAATATTTATTTCTATGATTCTCTCTGCTTATACTGGCGCAAGTGAATGGTGAAAATGACTTTAGAGCAGTCCTGATTCACTTGAAATAAAACCTTGTTGCATTTAAAATAAAATTCCCATGGAAACTGTCTCTGAAGTTACAAAAACCTCAGAAGAATTTTTCCCAGTATTGCATCATGCCTGCAAGAACTCTCTAAAATTCCTAGAGGAAAGTGAACATTTAATGAACCCCTAAAGTTGTCTTTGCCTTTGAGTCTTTTTTTTTTTTTTTTGGCAAACATACATGCAATATTTATTAAGTTCAATTGTACTTTGGATCATAAAATACATCTCAATATATTTTAGAAAATTTAATCTCAATATAATATATTCTCTGACAATGATGGAGTTAAATCAATTGTTAATCTCAGAAGATATATATATATATATATACATACATATACATATTTTAAGGTTCTTGTTTATTTATTTATTTTTAAAAATATAAATTTATTTAATTGGAGGTTAATTACTTTACAATATTTTATTGGTTTTTCCATACATCAATATGTATTTGCCACATGTATACACGTGTTCCCCATCTTGAACCCTCCTCCCTTCTCCCTCCCTGTACCATCCCTCTGGGTCATCTCAGTGCACCAGCCCCAAGCATCCAGTATTATGCATCGAACCTGGGCTGGCAACTTGTTTCACATATGATATTACACATGTTTCAATGCCATTCTCCCAAATCATCCCACCCTCTCCCTCTCCCACAGAGTCCAAAAGACTGTTCTATACATCTGTGTCTCTTTTGCTGTCTCATATACAGGGTTATCATTACCATCTTTCTAAATTCCATATATATGTGTTAGTATACTGTATTGGTGTTTTTCTTTCTGGCTTACTTCACTCTGTATAATAGGCTCCAGTTTCATCCACCTCATTAGAACTGATTCAAATGTATTCTTTTTAGCCTTTGAGTCAAGAAGAGTTTATTTATGGTGCTTATTTTTACTTCTTGATAATGGATTATTTTCTCTATTTCTTAAACTAGTGAAATGGGATTGAGAATAGGGAGTGGGGCTCTTTTGAGTCACTCTGGGCTGTGGACAATTCTCAGTGTAAATAAGATGGACAAGACCCCACCACTGCTGTCTCAACAAGTCTTCATTGATATATGTGCACATATCAATACTCACAGTGGTTTTAGCTGGACTTGCTTAGAGAAACGTGGACGTCTGTTTTTATGTTTTGATTTCATAACTTCCCTAAGAGGATTCTAGCCTTTAACTTAGACCCCAAATATAACTCATCTGCAAACTTCCTCAGTAGAAATTTATTTTTTTGGATAGAAAATCTACCATTTTTAATATTTAAAAGTCCTTGGCAAAGCATATAGAATGCAAATTGGTACACAAAACATTATTAGGCTTTATATTAATTTCAGTTAAAAACCTACATTATGTGATTGTTATTGTTTGAAACTGCAGCAAGGTCTCTAGCCCCTCTCTCCTGTTACTACGATCAGGATTTTCTCCCTCACAGCCACAAATCTGGGTTGAAATACTGCATTTAAAGCTCAGGTCAAATTGAAAGAGACACATGTACCCCAATGTTCATTGCAGCGCTGTTTATAATAGCCAGGACATGGAAGCAACCTAGATGTCCATCAGCAGATGAATGGATAAGAAAGCTGTGGTACATACACACAATGGAGTACTACTCAGCCCTTAAAAAGAATAAATTTGACTCAGTTCTAATGAGATGGATGAAATTGGAACCGATTATACAGAGTGAAGTAAGCCAGAAAGAAAAACACCAATACAGTATACTGACACATATATATGGAATTTAGAAGATAGTAATGATGACCCTCTATGTGAGACAACAAAAGAGACACAGAGGTATAGAATGGACTTTTGGACTCTGAGGGAGAGGGAAAGGGTGGGATGGTTTGGGAGAATGGCATTGAAACATGTATACTTTCTTGTAAGAAACGAAGCGCCAATCTATGTTCAATGTAGGATGCAGGATGCATGGGGCTGATGCACAGGATGATTCAGGTAGAGGATGTGGGGTGGGAAGTGGGAGGGGGCTTTGGCATTGGGAGATTGTGTTCACCTATGGCTGATTCATGTCAATGTATGGCAAAACAAATACAGTATTGTAATTAAAAAATAAAATTAAAAAAATAAAACTTTATACAAATTTGCACACACACACACACACACACACACACACACACACAGCTCAGGTCATAAGCATGATTCCTTGGTTGGAAAGGTGCTATGTTAAACCATGAATATGTCATGTTTCATTAGAGTAACTATTCTCATCAAGAGAAGCTTTTTAAGTGTCTTTCAAGTTATCACTCAAATGTCAGATTTATCTATTTAATGTTGAAATCTGTAGCTTTTTTCTTTTCTATTCCATTCCCTTACTTTCCTTTTCTTCATCACAATTCTCATGTTACTTTTTACCTCTTTCTTTCGTGTATTTTTTATCTTCTGCAATTTGAAAGAAAGCTCCAAGGGGGCAGGAATCATTTTTGTTTTTGCTTTTTCACTGAAGAATTGCTAGGTCTTAGAGCGCTTCAGAGACAGTATGCTGCTGCTGCTAAGTCGCTTCAGTCATGTCCGACTCTGTGTGACCCCATGGATTGCAGCCCACCAGGCTCCTCTGTCCATGGGATTTTCCAGGCAAGAGTACTGGAGTGGGGT
The DNA here is from genome assembly GCA_917880005.1 of Nanger dama. Lineage (NCBI taxonomy): Eukaryota > Metazoa > Chordata > Mammalia > Artiodactyla > Bovidae > Nanger > Nanger dama. The sequence continues at coordinate 41,350 of CAKJTW010000519.1, read as the reverse complement.
GCCATTGCCTTCTCCACAGAGACAGTACACACACACACACACACACACACACACACACACACACACACACACGAAGTACTTGCTGAATGAATGCTGATTCTGTTCAAAATCTTTCAACTCCCCTTTATCTGACAGATTGGCTGCAGAGGCTGTTCTCTGCTTTTATGTCTTGACAAAAGTTGCTATTAGTTATTTCACAAATATTTGCTTTTAATAATCAAGCTTAAACTGCATGATCAAGTAGTGGAGAGAAATCAGAGAAAGTGGCTTTAGGTTTAAGCTTGGAGACAGTGCAAATAATTCTTCCTATATTTTAGAGGTGACTGAAATAAGAATATCCTTCTCTGAAGTCCAAAACACCTAATTTTACCCTTCTTGGCTCTAACACTTTCTACATTCCCCACTGAAATTATGTAAGTACTTGTTTTTATCTATAAAGAATCTTATGAGATCCTAGAAAGTAAAAATGCTGTTTCAGAGGTTTTGTTGTCACTTACGGGGAGGTAGTGTAGCCCGGTGGTTAAGAATAAGAAATCTGGAATTGGACAGGCTTGGTTTTGACTTAAGATTCTAGAACCTTCTAGCAGTGTGCACTCCTAACGTTTAAAGTAGAGATTAATAGGTCTAATGCATAAAGTTGTTGTGAGGAATAAACAAGTTAAAATTATTTGTGCATTGCTTTAGATGCTTGGTATCTGTAGCAGGGTTCTGGGTCAGATAGTGTCTGGTACATGGTAAGTGTTCAATATCAAGTAGCAAGAATTATTTTCCACACTGCTTTGTTCTTGCATGCTAAGTCACTTCAGTTGTTTCTGACTCTGTGCAAGCCCATGGACTGTAGCCTGCCAGGCTCTTCTGTCCATGGAATTCTCCAGGCAAGAATACTGGAGTGGGTTGCTATTTCCTCCTCCAAGGGATCTTCCTGACCCAGGGATTGAACCTGCATTTCTTATGTTTCCGACATTGGCAGGTGGGTAATTGATCACCAGTGCCACCTGCCTTTGCTCTTAATTTTGTTTAAAAGGATGTAACTTGAATAAAAGGTCATTAAAAGCCTTGTCGAGCACTGTCAGAGATGTAAGTGAACATTTTTTCTTCCCTGGGAAGGTGGTCTCTGGAGCTGTGATCCCAAGGGAGTCCTTGTAATGAAGTCAACTGAGATATCTGATCCAGAATAAAAGTATTCAGTCTGTTGTTATCCATGGGTATAAGGAAAGGATGCTGCTTCATCCTTGGAGGCTGGACAGGAGGCTTGGGACAAAGCCACAGTCAGAGAACATGTCCTACTCAGCAAGAGAAGCAAGATCAACTAGAGATTTTGATCATTAAAGTGGAGAAGCAGAGGCATCTGAGCCCTGAGTTTTCACCTTCTTTTCACAGGGCATTTGAGTCTCCATGAAAGAGGTGGATGAGAGCCAGCGGAACACAGCTCTGTGACTCCAAGCAGAAGGAGGGTGAGTGCCTGCCTGACCTGGTCTGTCCTGTCTCAGAGAGGTTTCAAGCTCACACTCTGAGCCAAACCACCTGAGTTCACCTTTTGTTACAACTTAGGAATATTGGGACTTGTGCAAATCACTTAAGCCCAGTGTCTTCATCTGTCATATGGGGATAACCATAATGCCACACATAAGAGAGGATGAGATTGTTGAATGGAATCACTGACTTGATGGACATGAGTTTGATCAAGCTCTGGGAGTTGGTGATGGACAGGGAAGCCTGGCATGCTGCAGTCCATGGGGTTGCAAAGAGTTGGACATGACGGAGCGACTGAACTGAACTGATAATGCCACACAGCATGTAGAACCATGCCTATCTCCCAGTTGTTCTTGAATCATTGTCATGTCCAACTCTTTGTGACCCCATGAACTGCAGCATACCAGGCTTCCCTGTATTTCACTATCTCCTGGAGTTTGCTCAAACTCATTCCATTGAATCAGTGATGCCATCCAAACATCTCATCTTCTGTCGTTCCTTTCTCCTCCTGCCTTCAATCTTTACCAGCATCATGGTCTTTTTCCAAGAGTCGGCTCTTCGCACCAGGTGGCCAAACTATTAGAGCTTCAGCTTCAACATCAGTCCTTCCAATGACTATGGAAGGTTGATTTTCTTTAGGATTGACTGGCTTGATTTCCTTCCTGTCCAAGGGACTCTCAAGAGTCTTCTTCAGCACCACAGTTCAAAATCTTCCAGTTAGAGTCAGTAAGTGTTCCTTTTCTTTTCTTCTTCATCTCACCTCCATAACTTCCAGTAACTTTCAAAATATGTTGCCTCTGTTTTGTTTCCCTCACAGATTCTCCTAGAGGAGAATGGCTGCAGATAACACCTCCTCTGTGATTGAGTTCATCCTCACAGGCTTAACAGACCGGACACAACTCAAGGTTCCCCTCTTCTTCCTGTTTCTAAGTTTCTATGTGGTCACCGTAGTGGGGAACCTGGGTCTGATAGCGCTGATTGGACTGAATTCTCACCTTCATATCCCCATGTACTTTTTCCTCTTCAACCTGTCCTTCATAGATTGTAGTTACTCCACTACCCTCACCCCTAAAATGCTGATGGGTTTTGTCTCAGAGAAGAACATCATTTCCTATGCAGGGTGTATGACTCAGTTTTTTTCTTCTGTTTCTTTGTCTTTTCCGAATCCTACATCCTGTCAGCGATGGCGTATGACCGCTATGTCGCCATCTGTAAGCCACTGGTGTACACGGTCACCATGTCTCCTCAGGTGTGTTTACTCCTTTTGTTGGGGGTCTATGGGATGGGAGTGTTTGGAGCTGTGGCTCATATGGGAAACATAATGTTTATGACCTTCTGTGGTGACAACCTTGTCAATCACTATATGTGTGACATCATTCCCCTCCTTGAGCTCTCCTGTGACAGTTCTTACATAAATTTGCTGGTGGTCTTTATTGTTGTGACCATTGGCATTGGTGTGCCCATTGTGACCATTTTTATCTCTTATGGTTTTATTCTTTCTAGCATTCTCCACATCAGCTCCACTGAGGGCCGATCCAAAGCCTTTAGTACATGCAGCTCCCATATAATTGTGGTTTCTCTTTTCTTTGGGTCAGGAGCTTTTATGTACCTCAAACCACCTTCTATTTTACCCCTTGATCAGGGGAAAGTGTCCTCTGTATTCTATACTGCTGTGGTGCCCATGCTCAACCCATTAATCTATAGTCTGAGGAATAAGGATGTTAAAGTTGCCCTGAAGAAAACCTTGAGCATAAAAATCTTCTCTCAAAAATGACAAAGAAACTCCAAAACTTTGCTTATCAGTTAAAAAAAAATTGTTTTTCAGTGAAGAAAACAAATGGCAGCTGGTGCTTTCTCTTCTATATTTAGAGAAAAATTTTAACTTGCCTGTAAGCATTGTATTTCTCTACTCCTTACTCTAGCCTATCTATTTCAATCAGTCTTTGTTTCCATAGCCATAGAGGGTTACTCTTTAACAGGTCTAAAGAATTATTTAATCCAGCCCCTCATATGACACATTACACACCTAAGACTCATGTAAATAATTTGAGGCGGCCCATGGACATTCATGTGCCTAGTGCTAGAGCCGGGATTGGAATCTAGGCCCTTCAGTTTGAATGTACTTTGCTCTGCTTTCCTTTAGTCATGCTTTGTTGATCCATCTTTTCTCTGGCAGATTTACATTTCAAAGATTTTTATTTTTGCATTTAAAGAAACCCAGTTCTATTTACAGTGATGTCATGCAACTTTTCAATGGTTAATTTTTGCAGCATCATTTTTGTAAGAATGTTGGAAGTGCAAAATGTGGCAATTTTGTCTTGACAAAATAATAAAAAAATGTTTTAATATTTTGGGGTAGGAAATAAAGTTCCATATAGAATCAAGCATAGTGCCTGCTGAGGTGGTATATAGAGTTCTATAGACATATCAACTTATTAGACCTTCTAATGGAGGGATATACAGATTTAAGAGAGTTAAAAATGTTGGCGTACAAGCTTCACTCATTATTTCCCGACTAATTTGACAGAACTTGGAGCCTCACTTCAAGGGTCTGAATGGTGCAAATGAGTAATAGCTTTAGGTGGAAGTGAGTCATTAGAGCAGTAACAATCAACAAACCTGGAGGAGGAAATGGCAACCCACTCCAGTATTCTTGCCTGGAAAATCTGATAGGCAGAAGAGCCTGGTTGGTTGCAGTAGGTGGGGTCATAAAGAGTCAGACACGACTAGGCATGCATGCACTCATGCAACAAACTAAACAACCAGTTATTAAGAAGGTAGATGCCATTGTATTTTAAAGCATTGCATATAGCTATGATTTATTAGTAGTAGGGCAAAAGGGAAACAGATGGTGGTCTTAAGACAGGTCATATTAATATAGTCATAGCACTGGGCAAATGGAGGTAGAGCTTTAAGCAAAGATGCAGAAGAATATTTGCTTTGCTCAGAGCACATTACAAGGTATGTGACCTGTTTACAAGATATTCTGACATTTTAACTTTTCTTATAAAAGTTCTCTTCCATTAGAAAAAAGTGAAAATTTGGATAAACGCACATTTAGTTTTGCCCTTTGACAGCTGAATTCAGGATATTTATGGATTGATGGTGCAGTGGGGGTGATGGAGAATTAGTACAATATTGTTAAGTAAAGAAATAACACCACCTCCTTTTAAAGTGTAAGTTATATACTGAAAAGTGCACAAATTTTACATGCTCAATTTTTTCACATATATAAGGCTATGCAACCACTACCTATACCAAGATAGAATAGAGAAGATTTTTATCACTTAAGAATATTCTTCTGGGTCATCCCAGTGGCAAAACCAATACAATATTGTAAAGTGAAAAAAAATAATGATAATAATAAATAAATGCTGCTGCTGCTGCTAAGTCGCTTCAGTCGTGTCCGACTCTGTACGGCTCCATAGACCAGCCCACCAGGCTCCCCGGTTCCTAAGATTCTCCAGGCAAGAACACTGGAGTGGGTTGCCATTTCCTTCTCCAATGCATGAAAGTGAAAGTAAAGTCGCTCAGTCGCGTCTGACTCCTAGCGACCCCATGGAAATGATAGATGGTAAATAAATAAATAAATAAATAAAATGCCAGTGGATTAAATGTCATTATTAAAAAAAAAAAAGAATATTATTGCCTGCCCCTTTCTAGTGAATATTACTATCCATTCTCTTTCTGGAAATAACTACTATTCTTACCTTTATCACTACATTTTGCTTGTTCTTGAGCATCATATAAATGTCAATACTGCATTTACTTTTTTAAAAAAATTCTGGTTTTCTCACAATACAAAGTGTAGTATGAAATTCATCTATAATGTAATTGTAGGTATTGTTTGTTCTTGGTTACTGCTGTTTAGTATTCCATTGTATTGATATAGAGAAGTTTCTTTTTCAATTATCCTCTTAATGGACATTTAGCATATTTTCAGTCTCTGCACATTATTAATACAGCTGCTATGAACATCCTTGAGCATGTAGTTTCTTTGAAATTTACTCTGATTTATCTTGGTTCTATAGCTTGATGCAGGTTACTGGGGCACAGGATGGGCATACTTTATGCTTCTTAAGTACTAATAAGCTGTCTTCCAAAATATTTAAACTGATTGGCACCCCCAATGGTTTCCGGGTAAGGATGTTCCTTTTTCTTCTGAGCATTTGCTATTTTCAGTTCTTTTCATCTTAACCACTCTTTTGGGTGTGTAGTGCACTATCACTGGAGCCTTCTTTTGTCATTTTTCCAACAGATAACTGTGTTGAGCACTTCTTAATATATTCTTTAAAACTTAGATGTCACCTTTGTTAAGGGCCTGTTCAAGTCTTTTGCTCACATAAATATACCTTGTTAGTCATTTTCTTACTAATTTGAACTTCAAGAAAGCATATTCTAGATATGGGTTCTTGTTCAGACATATAGATTGCTGTTATTTTTGCTCAGCCTGTGACTTAATCATTCAATGGCTATTCTTTTAATTTTAATAAAGTTCCATTTCTCATACTGTTAGTGCAATACCCTGCTTAATCATTGTTTATTACAAATAAATTCTTCTGTTTTCCTTTGAAAGCTTTATTGTTTTCCCTTTAATATTTATATATTATTTATCATATATGATGTAAGGGAGTAAGTTTATTTTTTCATGATATTATACATTAAGATGGAGAGGGAAATGACAACCCACTCCAGTACTCTTGCCTGGAGAATCCCTTGGACAGCGGAGCCCGGCGAGCTACAGTCCATGGGGTCACAGAGTCAGACACACACACATACATTAAGAATATATGTATCTTTTCAAGACATTAAATTGCTTCTGGATCATTTATGGAAAAGGTCATATCTCCTCTTTAAATTGTATTGGCTTTATATGGATATATTTGATGATCATGTGACAATGCTTTTATGGGACCAGATGGAAAGAATCTTGCTAAGAAACAAAAATAATTACCAGGCCCAAAGGGTTTCACTAGTGAATTCTATTGATGTTTAAGAAAGAAATAATACTGATTTTCTATATTCTCTCCCAGAAAATCAGATGCAGAGAAAACACTTAAGATCGGAACAAAGCAAAGTTGTCTCTTTTCACCAATTCTATTCAACATCATGCTGGAAGTCCTAGCTAGTGCAATAAGAGAGGGAAAAAAGGTACACAGATTGGTAAGGAAGAAATAAAACTCTCTGTTTACAGCTGACAAAATCATCTATGTAGAAAATCCCAATGTACTGATATAAAAACTCTTGGAGCTAGATAGCAGTTGTAACAAGGTTGCAAGATACAAGGTTAGATCCAAATGTAAATTGATTTCATATATGTCAGTAATGAACCATTTCAAATTCAAATCATTAAAATTAAAAGCATAATATCTGATTCATGTCAATGTATGGCAAAGCCAATACAGTATTGTAATGTAGAATAAAGTAAAAAAAAAAAAAAAAAAAAACCCCACAACAACAAAAAATAAAAGCATAATATCATTTACATTAGCATCAAAACAAAAAGTGCCTAAGAATAAATCAAATAAAATACATATAGGATCTCCATAAGGAAAAGCATAATTCTACTGAAGCATTTTCTGTCAGTAGAATTATACTTTATATTTTATGTTACAAAATGTTTCTACTTGTTAGTGTAACATGAATGTTTCTTCTTATTATTCTTTATAGTTTTGCTGCAAATTATTTCATTGTATGACTGTATATAGACATTTTATATCATACTTTATAAGGTTTTTGTCCAGTTTCAAATCCTCCAATGTTTTACTAGTATAGCTAATACTGTGACTAACACCACTGTGTAAATCCTTTGGATAGATTTATGGCAATTTCCTCGGGATAGATTTTCCACAGGAGATTGTAGCATCAAACAGCATGATGTTTGAATTTGATATTTCTTTACCAGTGGATTCATTCCAGTTTGAACTCCCAACAGAAGATTAATACCTGTATGAAATGTTTACTCTCTGCCAGACAACTGTACTAGTAAGGCTATATATAACTCATAAAAGGCAGTCATCTTGGACTTCCTGGTGTTCCAGTGGTTAAGAATCTGCCTACTAACACAGGGGACATGGGTTCAGGCCCTGGTCCAGGAAGATTCCACATGCCGTGGGGCAACTAAGTTCATGTACATGAGCCTGCGATCTAGAGCCTGTGACCCACAACAAATGAAGCCTGAGCACCCTGGAGTCCATGTTCTGCAACAAGAGGAGCCACCACAATAAGAATCCCAAGTGCTGTAGGTAGAGAGGAGCCCACGCTGGCCACAACTAGAGAAAGCCTGCACACAGCAGTGAAAACTCAGTGGTACCAAAAATAAATAAATAATTGTTTAATTAAGTAATCATCCTGATTATTTAAAAATAGCTTAAATTATTCTCTTCACTCACTTCCCTTAGAGAGTTGACAGTGAAAAGCCATTGTACATCTATCTTTTCTTCCTGTTTTTCTCCCTGAATTCATAAGCCCACTAAGATTCAGTCTCATTAATTGTACCACAATTTCAACATCTTTAAACTTGGAGCATGGAAATATTGAGTTTTGTGAAGTTGATGAGAGGAGTTGTGACTTAGGATGATTCTTCAGAGATTGGCCACATACATACCCATTTCTTTTTCTTTTTTAATTTTTTTTCCTATGAAGATTAGGTAGGTATGTGTGTGGGCTTCCCTGGTGGCTCAGAGGGTAAAGTGTCTGCCTGCAGTGCAAGAGACCTGGGTTCAATCCCTGGATCAGGAAGATCCTCTGGAGAAGGAAATGGCAACCTATTCCAGTACTCTTGCCTGGAAAATCCCATGGACCGAGAAGCCTGGTAGGCTATAGTCCATGGAGTCGCCAAGAGTCGGACATGACTGAGCAACTTCACCCCCTCACTCTCTATGTGTGTACCCACAGCACCCTTCACTTAACCTGTTAGAACATTTACTGCACACAATGCAGCTGCCTATTTATGCGTGGCTGATCCTCACACAGAATATACATTCACTGAGGGCAGTACCTGTGGTGTCTGTCTGGTTATGTCAATGTTGTTGAGGAGAGTAACTGGCGCACAGTAGATGATTAATAACTAGCTAGCAGAGAGAGAAAAGGATTCCAGGAGATTGAGAGGATTATTTTAAAAAGGCCACATCTGATTTCTAGACCTATGCTTTTAGACACACTTGCAGAGAACAAACAGCACTTCAAAACAGAGGTGAAAAATCCTGCTGGGCATACACACCAAGGAAACCAGAATTGAAAGAGACACATGTACCCCAATGTTCATTGCAGCACTGTTTATAATAGCCAGGACATGGAAACAACCTAGATGTCCATCAGCAGCTGAATGGATAAGAAAGCGGTGGTACATATACACAATGGAGTACTACTCAGCCCTTAAAAAGAATAAATTTGACTCAGTCCTAATGAGATGGATGAAACTGGAGCTGATTATACAGAGTGAAGTAAGCCAGAAAGAAAAACACCAATACAGTATGCTGACACATATATACGGAATTCAGAAAGATAGTAATGATGACCCTGTACGTGAGACAACAAAAGAGACACAGAGGTATAGAACGGACTTTTGGGCTCTGAGGGAGAGGGAGAGGGTGGGATGATTTGGGAGAATGGCATTGAAACATGTATACTATCATGTAAGAAACGAAGCGCCAGTCTATGTTCAATACAGGACACAGGATGCTTGGGGCTGGGGCACGGGATGATCCAGGGAGATGATATGGGGTGGGAGGTGGGAGGGGGCTTCGGCATTGGGAGATCGTGTACACCTGTGGCTGATTCATGTCAATGTATGGCAAAAACAAATACAGTATTGTAATGTAGAATAAAGTATTAAAAAAAATAAAGAAAAGGGAAGGAAAATTAAAAAAAAACAACAAAAAACAAAAGAGGTGAATGGTGCACTGTCCCCACAGCCATTGCTCTCTTCCTTGCTGGTTTCTCTGGGTTATAGACTGTCCTTCGGCCTCCTTTAACTTTGGATGAGAAGGGTCTTTTCCTAGCTCAGGTGACTCAAGTCCAAGTATACTGTATAAGGTACAGTGCACACTCTGAAATTAGCCTCGTTTAGAATGGAATGGTGTTTTGTAACAATCACAGATTCTACTTAAAGTTTTTGCTAGTGCTCACCGTCATAATCTTATGATTTATTTTACGTCTTGGAATTGTATTCAGTGATGCTCAGGGAGCTGCAGTATTTATGCTTTCACACTAATCAATCGTTCATTCAGATTTGCCTTCAAATGAACGTCCATTCTCAGGAACTTCTGTGTCTTCTGAGCAGGCCTTTGATAGTTTTGTGCTACTGCCACTGAGAAATCTCATAACCCCACTGATACTGGGGAGACTAGTTCCATAGCAGCATCTCCTGTTTAAAAAGTCTGACCTGTGGAGGACAAGAATCACCAGTCCTTTTACACCAATGAATTTCTTCTTGCCTTACTGAAGGGAATTTCTATGAGTCCTCCTATGGAGCAAAGTCAGATGCTAGGCTCTGCTGCTGCTGCTAAGTCGCTTCAGTCGTGTCCGACTCTGTGTGACCCCAGAGACGGCAGCCCACCAGGCTCCCCCGTCCCTGGGATTCTCCAGGCAAAAACACTGGAGTGGGTTGCCACTTCCTTCTCCAGTGCATGAAAGTGAAAAGTGAAAGTGAAGTCGCTCAGTCATGTCCGACTCTTAGCGACCCCATGGAATACAGCCTACCAGGCTCCTCTGTCCATGGGATTTGCCAGGCAAGAGTATTGGAGTGGGTTTCCATTGCCTTCTTAGAACACATAACAAAACTACTCTAACAGTCTCATCTCTGTGAGCCACCTGATATCTTCCATAATACTTTGCCAAAGCAATTTCAGCATCTCTCCTTCATCTGCCTAATGGCGATGATCACATTCAGGCTTCAAGGAAACACCCTACCAGCAAATGACTAGCCCCAGGTGCTCTCACTTGCCCTCCCCCACAGCTTGCTCTCCTTGTCACTTTAGGCCTACAGGTGGTACGAGTTTCTGCACTATCCCTGTGGTTTTCCTGTGTCTTACCTACAGCCCTGTAAACTGTATGACTTTGCTCTGGCTTACGGGCCTTCAACAGTGCTTCCCAGGTGGCTCATGGTAAAGAATCCACCTGTAATGCGGGAGATGCAGGTTTGTATCCCTGGGTCAGGAAGATTCCCTGGAGAAGGAAATGGCAACCCATTCTAGTATTCTTGCCTGAGAAATCCCATGGACAGAGCCTGGTGTCGCAAAGAGTCAGAAACAATTCAGCAACTAGAAAACAACAATGTGGGCCTTAAGCATGTAGCTGGCAAACTGATTGATTAAAGGTTTTCTAAGCCCTCATCTGGCCAGTGCTGGTATACTTACCTGCTTCACTAGACTGTAAGACACTTGCATCTCGCTTTCCCCTACTTATCCACACAGAGAAGAACAGAGGGTCTTGTACACACTCTGAGTTAGGAATGTCATTCTAAGTAGGAAGTGCTGGTGAATCTCTTCAGAGCAGGTTCTACCCTTTCTCTTCCTGAAGTTACTTATGCTGTGGGAGCAGGCTCCTTGAATAACAGTCCCCAGACAGAACTAAGGTATCTCTGAATTACTCTTGCACAGTTATTATAATTGTGTATGAATATGTTGTTTCTTTATAAAAATTATATCTGAATATCTTGAGCTCCCAGGCACAGTATTAATACAGGAAGACAGAAGATATGAAGGGGAAATAATGCATGAGAATCTGTGTTTTTACACTTTTTTAAAGATACTCATTTGACTTAAAAAATATTTTGTATTAAAGATATTTGGTTTATATTTATGGAACTTTGGAAGCACCATATTTAGCAAGTGATCATGCACATATGTAGCACGTGATTTATTGTATATGCTTACTCATGAAAGCAAATATGGCTTCATAATGGGCTGATCTTTTCTGATCTGATTGGACACCTGTCTTTTTCCATGCCCCAGGAGGATGAAGGATGGGAGGAATTTCCTTCATCATTCTTCCTCAAGAGGGGTTTATAGTCCTGACTTCTGGGCCTGGGGCACCAAGCTGAGCATATGATGTGCTTCTCCCCTTCTCCCCTGTAGGGAAGGCCAGCTTCCCCAGGGCAGATGCAAGCTCCAGCCCTCACCTACCTCATTTGGTTCCTATCTTCTTAGATTTTCTACCCTCCCAGAAACTTCTTCTTCTTCTTTTTTTAATGTGGACTATTTTTAAAGTCTTTATTGAATTCACTATAAACTGTTTCTGTTTTCTTTTTCATTGTTTTGGCTACGTGTCATGTGGGATCTTGGCTTCCTGACCAGGGATTGAATCTGCACCCCCTGTATTAGAAGGTGAAGTCATGCATGGCCTTGCAATATACCTTTCCCTGCTCCAAATACCAACCTCACTCACTGTGTTTTTACCCTTTTTAAAGATATTTTTAGATATGAACGTGTGCTTTGTTGTTGTTCAGTTGCTAAATCGTGTCCAGCTCTGTGACCCCATGGACTGCAGCATGCCAGGTTTCCTTGTCCTTCACTATCTCCTGGAGTTTATTCAAACTTATGTCCACTGAATCAATGATGCCATCCATCTCATCCTCTACGGTCCTTGCGCCAACAGCCATGTATCCTTACTTTGTGTTGAATGATATTGGTGTATGGTTTTAATTTTTCTGAGGGTGAAAGAACTGATTCTTACCTGGAGCCCACCCAATTTGTAAGTATGAATTTCTAGTCAGAGCTCTAATGGAAACATTTGGTGTACTATAGCACAGTGCCCTGGTTATAGCATAACTTGAAGCATGGCAGACATGGGTTTGCAGCTCTGCTCTTCTACCAACCAAGTGTATTTGAGTCTAGTATTTTCCTTCATTGAACCCAGTTTAGTTACCTATAAAATAGAAGTAATTCTAGTTTCACAAGTCTGCTACTAATGTTAGTGTACATAATGTATGGAAAGTATTTTGCATAGTGCTAGAAACCTCCCTCCAGCCCCCCACCAGTTTTCTTCCTTTCTAAAGGAAACATGAGATTTCATATTCTACATACAATTCAGTGAAATTTGTTCCTGAAAAACTATACACTGCATTAAGGATAAACAGGTGGCGCTAGTGGTAAAGAACCCTCCTGCCAATGCAGGAGACATAAAAGACATGGATTTGATCCCTGGGTTGGGAAGATTCTCCTGAAGGAGGGCTTGGCAACCGACTCCAGTATTCTTGGCTGGAGAATCCCACGGACAGAGGATCGTGGCGGGCAACAGTGCATAGGGTTGCAGAGTCGGACACTACTGAAGGGACTTAGCACACATAGCACACACACAAGGGCAAATGAGGGACCTTCCTGAGTGGAGCAACAGTGAGAGGTAGGTTCTATTACCCCATTTACTAGATAAGGTAACTGGAATTTAGAGCCTTTAAGTAACTTGCAACTGAGAAGTAGAGTATTGTCTGCCATAGCAATAAACAAAGGATGACACACTTATCAGCAATTGCAATCACCATCACGGGTGACCTGGAGAGCCCTGAGAGAACTCAGGAAGGAAAGAATATCTGCCATCTAGCAGCCATCAGACAGCAGCCACTCCCTATGGTGAACCCTGAAGGAACTGACTATGTGAAAACACAGGATACTGGCCCCAGATGGCTGAGTTGCACATCATAGGAATATTTCAGTGAGCCCAGACTCTAGCATCTTCCCACACATAGAAAAGAACTAAATTCCTCAACTTGCAGACATCTGCCTAACATCATTAGTCACTCAGTCGTTTCCGACTCCTTCTACCTCATGGACTTTAGCCTTCCAGGCTCCTCTGTCCACAGGGATTCTCCAGGCAAGAATATTGGAGTGAATTGTCAGACCCTCCTCCAGGGGATCTCACCAAACCAGGGACTGAACCCAGGTCTCCAGCAATGCAGACAGATTCTTTACCATCTGAGCCACTGAAGAAGCCATCTAGTTTTCTTTTATTAACAGTTTTAGTACTACTGCCTGCCCCTTGTTGTGAAACTCCTATATATCCTGGCTCCCCCATCATCTCCATGGAGCAGTTCTCTCAGGGGTACTTGAGACGCTGCCTTCCAGGTTTGAGGTCCTCAGTATGTACACTGAGTAAAACATAACTCTCAACTTGTAGGTTCAGTTCAGTTCAGTTTAGTTGCTCAGTTGTGTCCGACTCTTTGGGACCTCACGCACTGCAGCATGCCAGGCTTCCCTGTCCGTCACCAACTCCTGGAGCTTGCTCAAGCTCATGTCCTTTGAGTAGGTGATGCCATCCAACTATCTCATCTTCTGTCATCCCCTTCTCCTCCTGCCTTCAATTGTTCCCAGCATCAGGGTTTTTCAAATGAGTCAGTTCTTTGCATCAGGTGGCCAAAATATTGGAGTATCAGCTTCAGCATCAGTCCTTCCAATGAATATTCAGGACTGATTTCCTTTAGGATGGACTGGTTGGATTTCCTTGCTGTTAAAGGGACTCTCAAGTCTTCTCCAGCACTACAGTTCAAAAGCATCAATTCTTCAGTGCTCAACTTTCTTTATGGTCCAACTCTCACATCCATACATGACTACAGGAAAACCCAAAGCTTTGACTAGATGGATCTTTGTTGGCCAAGTAATGTCTCTGGTTTTTAATATACTGTCTAGGTTGGTCATAAATTTTCTTCCAAGGACCAACCATCTTTTAATTTCATGGATGCAGTTACCATCTTCACTGATTTTGGAGCCTAAAAATAAACTTGTAGGTTTTGAATAATTTTTCAGTCGACTCTGCTTATAGCCAAGTAGACACTCCTTAGCTATGGTTACCTGAGGAGACCTTACAAATAGCTGAGAACAGAAGAGAAGCTAAAGGCAAAGGAGAAAAGAAAAGATATACCATCTGACTGCAGAATTCCAAAGAATAGGAAGGAGAGATAAGAAAGCCTTTCTCAGTGATCAGTGTGAAGAAATAGAGGAAAACAATAGAATGGGAAAGACGAGATCTCTTCAAGAAAATTAGAGATACCAGGGAACATTTCAAGCAAAGATGGGCACAACAAAGGACAGAAATGGCATGGACCTAACAGAAGCAGAAGATATTAAAAAAAGGAGGCAATAATACATAGAAGAACTATACAAAAAGATCTTCATGACCGAGATAACCATGATGGTGTGATCAGTTATCTAGAGCAAGGCATCATGGAATGTGAAGTCAAGTGGTTCTTAAGAAGCATCACCACGAACAAAGCTAGTGGAGGTGATGGAATTCCAGTTGAGCTATTTCAAATCCTAAAAGATGATGCTGTGAAAATACTGCACTCAATATGCCAGCAAATTTGGAAAAGTCAGTAGTGGCCACAAGACAGAAAAAAGTCAGTTTTCATTCTAATCCTAAAGAAAGGCAATGGCAAAGAACGTTCATACTACCTCAAATTGCACTCATCTCACACTCTAGCAAAGTAATGCTCAAAATTTTCCAAGCCAGGCTTCAACAGTATGTGAACCATGAAATGTCCAAGCTGAATTTAGAAAAGGCAGAGGAATCAGAGATCAAATTGCCAACATCTATTGGATCACAGAAGAAGCAAGAGAGTTCCAGAAAAATAACTGCTGCTGCTGCTGCTGCTGCTAAGTAGCTTCAGTCATGTCCAACTCTGTGCGACCCCATAGACAGCAGCCTACCAGGCTCCCCCATCCCTGGGGTTCTCCAGGCAAGAACACTGGAGTGGGTTGCCATTCTCCTTCTGCATTATTGACTATGCCAAAGACTTTGTGTGGATCACAATAAACTGTGGAAAATTCTTAAAGAGATGGGAAAACCAGACCATCTGATCTGTCTCTGAGAAATCGGTATGCAGGTCAAGAAGCAACAGCTAGAACTGGACATGGAAAAGCAAATGGTTGCAAATAGGAAAAGGAGTACATCAAGGCTGTATATTGTCACCCTACTTATTTAACTTCTATGAAGAGTACATCATGTGATATGCTGGGCTGGATGAAGCACAAGCTGAAATCAAAATTTCTGGCAGAAACATCAATAACCTCAGGTATGTAGATGACACCACCCTTATGGCAGAAAGCAAAGAAGAACTAAAGGGCCTCTTGATGAAAGTGAAAGAGGAGGGTGAAAAAGTTGGCTTGAAACTCAACATTCAGAAAACTAGGATCATGACATTTGGTCTCATCACTTCATGACAAATAGATGTGGAAACAATGGAAACCGTGACAGAATTTATTTTCGGGGGCTCCAAAATCACTGAAGATGGTGACTGCAGCCATGAAATTAAAAGACACTTGCCTCTTGTAAGAAAAGCTATGACCAAGCTAGACAGTATATTAAAAAGCAGAGACATTGCTTTGCCAACAAAGGTCCGTCCAGTCAAAGCTATGGTTTTTCCAGTAGCCATGTATGGATGTGAGAGTTGGACTATAAAGAAAGCTGAATGCTGAAGAACTGATGCTTTTGAATTGTGGTGTTGAAGACCCTTGAGAGTCCATTGGATGGAAGGAGATCCAACCAGTCCACCCTAAAGGAATCAGTCCTGAATATCCACTGGAAGGACTGATGCTGAAGCTGATACTCCAATATTTTGGCCACCTGATGCAAAGAACTTACTCATTTGAAAAACCCTAATGCTGGGAAAGATTGAAGGCAGGAGGAGAAGGGGATGATAGAAGATGAGATGGTTGGATGGCATCACCTATTCAATGGACATGAGTTTAAGCAAGCTCCTGGTGTTGGTGATGGACAGGGAAGTCTGGTGTGCTACAGTTCATGGGGTCACAAAGGGTTGGACATGACTGAGTGACTGAGCTAACTTATAGCTAATATGCCAGAATAAGTATTGATATAATACGTGGTTTTTCTTTTTAGTTCTCCTCTTGTCTTACAGGTATCGTTTTGCAATTTTCCTGTCTGGATCCTGGACACCAGGCACAGTTATAGGCTGGGGACTGAATTGATAAGTGGGGATTATGTTAAAGTCTTGGACTTAATAGTCACTGAACTCTCTGAATGTTGGCAGCATCGTTTAGAAGACTCTCTGCAGCCTTAAATTAGGAGAATGGAATCTCCACTCTGGTCAAACTAACTAGCCTGTGAGGAAAGACCTGTAAGTTTGGGATTTTCCAGTAAAAGAGCCTACTTGATTCCCTGGAGTGAAGTTCACTTATGGCAGAAAGTGAAGAGGAACTGAGGAGCCTCTTGATGAAAGTGACAGAGGAGAGTGAAAAAGCTGGTTTAAAACTCAACACTCAAAAAGTGAAGATAATGGTTTCATGGCAAAAAATGGGGATACAATGGAAACAGTGACAGACTTTATTTTCCTGGGGTCCAAAATCACTGCAGAAGGTGACTGCAGCCATGAAATTAAAAGACGCTTACTCCTTGGAAGAAAAGCTATGACCAACCTAGACAACATATTCAAAAGCAGAGACATTAATTTGCTGACAAAGATCCACATAGTCAAAGCTATGGTTTTTCCAGTAGTCATGTATGGATGTGAGAACTGGACCGTAAAGAAAACTGAGCACCAAATAATTGATGTTGTTGAACTGAGGTGTTTGAGAAGACTCTTGAGAGTCCCTTGGACTGCAAGGAGATCAAACCAGTCAATTGCGAAGGAAATTAATCCTGAATATTGGAAAGGCTGATGCTGAAGCTCCAATACTTTGGCAACCTGATGCAAAGAACTGACTCACTGGAAAAGACCCTAATGCTGGGAAAGATTGAAGGCAGGAGGAGAAGGGGATGACAGAGGATAAGATGATTGGATGGCATCACCGACTTGGTAGACATGTGTTTGAGCAGGCTCTGCGAGTTGGTGATGGACAGGGAAGCCTGATGTGCTGCAGTCCATGAGGTTGCAAAGTGTTCTGAAGTTGTGTGTGTGACATGGTGGTACTGAATGTGGGTACGTACAGCTGTCCAGATGGAATCCCAGAATGGGCAGGGAGAACATGATGCCTTTAAGCAGCTTGCTCTGAGCAGAGTGTCTGCTGTTCTAGTGTTGGGAGTATCTGTGGTAGGAACAAGAGATGATTCTCTAAATAACACAGCAGGTTGTGGTCCAGGATAGTGATAATTATAGGGAAGCTTGACCTTGACCGGGTCCTTGCTGGTGGAAGCTGCAGAGATTGGGACTTCACCAGGGCCTGGTGCCAGGCTGCTCTCTCTGAGTAGGTGGAGCCCTGTGGTTTTATGCTGCCCTCTCATTAATGAGGTGTGTGGGGGAGAGGGAATGCTGTTGGGCCAGGCCACCCATTTAATTGCGGTGGTAGTGGGTTTGATTTTTTTTTTTTTCTGTAAACGCATTGAAGGCCTCCATTGTGTTGTTTGGGATGGGACTGGAGATCCAAATGCATCTAGGATTGTTTCCCCCAGAGTACACTTTGTCCCAGTGTGCTGGCCCTGGTCCCTGATGCAACCCCCAACACTGCCTGCATTTGGTACACATTTTGTGTCCCTGACCTTGATCTTCTCCAAAACATTTTAATCTTACTGTTAGAGTTTCCTTTTAGACCCAAAGTTCTTCTGAAAAAGGGGATGAATGGCAGGGTAGAATATTAGAAAGATCATAAATCTTGAAATTTGGAGGCAGAAGACCCCCATTGGGTTTATAGAGGTTTTATATGCCCCAGTTTTCTTTTTTGTAAAACAGAAAAATAGTACATTCTCCCAGAATTGCAAGGACTGATTAAGTGGGACTGATATTAAGTGGGTTTTAAACTATATAGTGGGGTACAACTTTAGCTTCTGCTTTAAATATGGTTTTTGAACTTATAGAGGCAGGATGATGGTGGAGGCAGAAGGATTAGAAATACATCCTTAGGAACATGAAAATATGGATTATTTAGTCAGGACTACCTTCCTTGGTCATATGAAATATATTTCCTCTATAGAGAGGGAGTTGGGGGCAGATAGTGGAAGGAAGGGATCTGAGAAAGTTATTTTTTTGGAGATATTGAAATCTGAAGTGTATGTTAATGCACAACTATCAGATCAATATACAAAGAAATTGTACAGAGAAAATAGACTCCTTTTGGCTAAGAATTTGATTAATAAAGTTAGATAATTTGATTAGCTTCCTGGGTCTGTCACTTCTGAGGATTCTAGAAAATTACCAACTTGCATATATTTCAGTTCCTTCACTTGTGAAATTAATATCATTCAACCTAGATGTCCATCAGCAGATGAATGGGTAAGAAAGCTGTGGTTCATATACACAATGGAATATTACTCAGCCATTAAAAATAATACATTTGAATCAGTTCTAATGAGGTGGATGAAACTGGAGCCTATTATACAGAGTGAAGTAAGCCAGAAAGAAAAACACCAATACAGTATACTAACACATATATATGGAATTTAGAAAGATGGTAACAATAACCCTGTATGCGAGACAGCAAAAGAGACACAGGTGTATAGAATAGTCTTTTGGACTCTGTGGGAGAGGGAGAGGGTGGGATGATTTAAGAGAATGGCATTGAAACACGTATAATATCATATATGAAACAAATTGCCAGTCCAGGTTCGATGCATGATACTGGATACTTGGGCCTGGTGCACTGGGATGACCCAGAGAGATGGTACGGGGAGGGTGGTGGGAGGGGGGTTCAGGATGGGGAACACGTGTATACCTGTGGTGGTTCATGTTGATGTGTGATTGATTACTTTACAATACAAGATTGTAAAGTAATTAACCTCAATTAAAATAAATAAATTTATATTAAAAAAGAGAGAAAAAGAATTAAATGAAATAAACTATATAGACCCTGAGTGCAATGTTTGGCTTCTATTAAGCATGTAACAGAAGCAGAAGATATTAAGAAGAGATGGCAAGAATACACAGAAGAACTGTACAAAAAGGATCTTCATGACCAAGATGATCACGAAGGTGTGATCACTCATCTAGAGCCAGACATCCTAGAATGTGAAGTCAAGTGGGCCTTAGAAAGCATCACTATGAACAAAGGTAGTGGAGGTGATGGAATTCCAGTTGAGCTATTTCAAATCCTGAAAGATGATGCTGTGAAAGTGCTGCACTCAATATGCCAGCAAATTTGGAAAACTCACCAGTGGCCATAGGACTGGAAAAGGTCAGTTTTCATTGCAATTCCAAAGAAAGGCACTGCCAAAGAATGCTCAAATGACCGCACAATTGCACTCATCTCACACGCTAGTAAAGTAATGCTCAAAATTCTCCAAGCCAGGCTTCAGCAATACATGAACCATGAACTCCCTGATGTTCAAGCTGGTTTTAGAAAAGGCAGAGGAACCAGAGATCAAATTGTCAACATCAGCTGGATCACGGAAAAAGCAAGAGAGTTCCAGAAAAACATCTATTTCTGCTTTAGATTATGCCAAAGCCTTTGACTGTGGATCACAATAAACTGGAAAATTCTGAAAGAGACTGGAATACCAGACAACCTGACCTGCCTCTTGAGAAATTTGTATGCAGGCCAGGAAGCAACAGGTAGAACTGGACATGGAACAACAGACTGGTTCCAAATAGGAAAAGGAGTACATCAAGGCTGTATATTGTCACCCTGCTTATTTAACTTCTATGCAGAGTACATCATGAGAAATGCTGGACTGGAAGAAACATAAGCTGGAATCAAGATTGCTGGGAGAAATATCAATAACCTCAGATATGCAGATGACACCACCCTTATGGCAGAAAGTGAAGAGGAACTAAAAAGCCTCTTGATGAAAGTGAAAGAGGACAGTGAAAAAGTTGGCTTACAGCTCAACATTCAGAAAACGAAGATTATGGCATCCGGTCCCATCACTCCATGAGAAATAAATGGGGAAACAGTGGAAACAGTGTCAGACTTTATTTTTTGGGGCTCTAAAATCACTGCAGATGGTGATTGCAGCCATGAAATTAGAAGACGCTTACTCCTTGGAAGAAAAGTTATGACCAACCTAAATAGCATATTCAAAAGCAGAGACATTATTTTGCCAACTAAGGTCTGTCTAGTCAAAGCTATCGTTTTTCCAGTAGTCATGTATGGATGTTAGAGTTGGACTGTGAAGAAGGCTGAGCACTGAAGAATTGATGCTTTTGAACTGTGGTGTTGGAGAAGACTCTTGAGAGTCCCTTGGACTGCAAGGAGATCCAACCAGTCCATTCTGAAGGAGATCAGCCCTGGGATTTCTTTGGAAGGAATGATGCTAAAGCTGAAACTCCAGTACATTGGCCACCTCATGCGAGGAGTTGACTCACTGGAAAAGACTCTGCTGCTGGGAGGGACTGGGGGCAAGAAGAGAAGGGGATGACCGAGGATGAGATGGCTGGATGGCATCACCGACTCTATGGACACGAGTCTGAGTGAACTTCGGGGACAGGGTGATGGACAGGGAGGCCTGGAGTGCTGCGATTCATGGGGACGCAAACAGTCGGACACGACTGAGTGACTGAACTGAACTGAAGCATGTAAGATGTTAACTATTCATATTATTGCTATTAACTTGAAAAAGCTTGACTTAAATATTTACTTGTTATTAGCACATGTCAAAATTATATTTTCCTTATTAATGTGGCAACTGGCAGGAAGACAAAAGACAAAAAAGCTAGCTCTAAGAAGAGCTTGAACACACACACACACACACACACACACACACACACATTTTATATAGGGACACATAAAGTCAAACACATAATGTAGATACTAGGAAAGAGATGCTGAAATAAGATTGCCATGTTAGATATTTGATAGGTTAATGTCCTACATGACAATAACCATATTCCCTTTAGGGTTAACTCCTTCACTGAACTTTAAAAATTATAATGATATCAATTTATGCAAAACTTTTACCTTATAAAATTATAAAAAAATGCCATCTCCTTTATCATTTGTGGATTGTTAGTAACATATACTGTGATATTCTCCAAGAGTGTCAATGAGGGTGAAGAAGGTATTTTAGAAAATGCTCTGGCTTGATGTCAAAGAATTAATTGATCATTTAGTTATATTTTTTCCATGTTTGGGATATGTTTGTTTTTAAATTATTGCAAAAAGAACTTTTGGAAGGGACAACCTAGAAATTATTGAGCAGAAATGAGACGACTGATTCTAGGAACTTCTCTCTTTCAAACCAAGCTGGGTTTTCTTTATTCTGAAATCATCAAGGTGAGAGGAAATGAGGCACAGGACCTGGAGTTTTAGCTGCCTGCAACCGTGTTCCTCAACCTTGGCTGCCCTTCAGGACTACCTGAAGAACTTTAAAAATACTGCTCCCGGTGAGGCCCATTTCAAAATTTTGATTTAATTAGTTTGGCATTTGGATTTATTTTTAGTTTTTCCCTGGGTTTTGAACTTTTTAGCCCAATTCAGCTGTGTCCTGTGTGAGTCTGGGGAGAGGTTATTAAGGGCTGAAACAAAGGATATAAACTGGGGTGAAAGTGTTACTTGTTACCTAAACCTCATTCTGGGAAGGATCTGAAGGTATAACTTTGGAGGAATAAAAGCAGTCAAACACCAAGAGGGTAACAGAAAAACTTCTTTTTCTAAGACTTCACATCAATAATATCTGTGCTGTGGCCAGACTGTCTTCAGAGTTTTCAAATGGGCTGCACTATTTCAAGCACCTCCTATTCACCCCATTGATGAGGGATGCCCACCCGTATTTATGGGGATGGCCAAACACACAATACTCAGCTCAGCACTGGACAGATGGGTTAATAGAAGTTTACTATTCACATATACTCACAACCTGGGGTGGGGGGCGCTGCAGGTCATGCAGGTTCACAAGGGGTGGCCCAAGGAACAGAGACAATATATCCAGCGGCTGTGGGAGGCAGGCTTTCTACTGTCAGGAGAATGCAGTGTCCCTAGTTCCCATGGGAGAAGGTCATTGGCTTATTTGAATGCTGTCTCTGGCTAACAAGGGCTGAAACCCTAGTATACTCAAGGAGAAGCAGGGACAGTGCCTGGACCCCTGTGATAAGGAGGGTGGGTTGTTTGGCTAAGAGACTTCATGAGTGGGACTGGAATTAGGTGAGGAACTCATGATTAGGCCTTTTGATGTCAAGGCAACACATAATATTGGACCTTAATTTGAGCCTTATACCACATGCCCACTTTCACAAGAAATCATGTGTTTGTGTTTATACAAAGTTATGCACATATCTGTGGGTATATACAGTTGTTCCTCTATATCTGCTCAATCTAGGACTGGCTCCAGGATACCCCCTGCCCTGTGGATGCCAAAACTTGAGGATGCTCAAGTCTCTATAAAAAACAGAGTAGTATTTGCATATAACCTACACACATCCTCCTGTATACTTATGTACTTTAAATCATCTCTAGACTGCTTATAATACCTAATACAATGTAAATACTATGCAAATAGTTGTAAATACAATGTAAATGTTATGTAAATAGTTGCTGGCATGAGGCAAATTCAAGTTTCACTTTTGTAACTTTCTGGAATTTTTTCTTTCTGAATATTTTCAATCTCTGGTTGGTTGATTCCACAGATGCAAAACCTGAGGATACAGAGATCTAACTCTGTATATTAAGAATGAAATAAAAAATGTTGCTTTCTGATTATCCGTGCTGAACAACTTGTTTGTTTTTTTTTGCATATGGCTCAGTGGTAAACAATCCTTCTGCCAATGCAAGAGAAATGTACTTGATCCTTGGTCAGGAAGATCCACTGGAGAAGGAAATGGCAACCCACTCCAATATTGTTTCCTAGAGAACCTCATAGAGAAGGCAATGGCACCCCACTCCAGTACTCTTGCCTGGAAACTCCCATGGATGGAGGAGCCTGGTAGGCTACAGTCCATGGGGTCGTGAAGAGTCGGACACGACTGAGTGACTTCACTTTTACTTTTCACTTTCATGCATTGGAGAAGGAAATGGCAACGCACTCCAGTGTTCTTGCCTGGAGAATCCCAGGGACGGGAGAGCCTGGTGGGCTTCCGTCTATGGGGTCGCATAGAGTCGGACATGACTGATGCGACTTAGCAGCAGCAGTAGCAGCAGAGAACCCCATGGACAGAGGAGCCTGGCAGGCTACAGCCCATTCAGACTCAACTTAGCGACTGAACAATGACAACTAACAATTAAATAGCAGGCTTTTTGAATCCTTACTGAGAAGTTAAGTTTCAGCTCAGTTATCAATATTTGTCATCTAGGGCTTGATGGAGAGGTCACCAAGTAAGACTGTGTTAATTTTCTTTGTTAATTTTGTATTTTGCCTTCATTAAAGAACATAGAACAATTTAGGGAGAGGAGAAATTTATTCCACATGACTAAACATTAGGTGTTTGAGATATTCGAGTGGGATATCTGATAGTCTGTTGATAGTACAGGATGCAACTCTGTACTGGTGGTGGTGGTTTAGTCGCTAAGTCATGTCCGACTCTTTCTACCTCATGATGGACTCTAGCCTGTCAGGCTCCTCTCTCCATGGGATTTCCCAGGAAAGAATATTGGAATGGGTTGCCATGTCCTTCTCCAAGTCTGAGCTAGACCACATACATTAGGCAGCTACCAATTTTATTGCATGGGTTCATCTTAGCCAGTATGGATTGACTGTGTGTTTATCTTCAGAGCTCCTAGGGGCATTGGCCAAGTCTATGGAATACAATTACATTTACTAAAGACAAATAGTGTTTTATAACCACTGGTCCCTGAACTGTTTTAGGTCAGGATGTACCAGCTTGCCAACATTATCTGATAATATTAATTGGATTATAATAATTCAATAATCATAATAATACTTGGATTTGGCAGAGCCTGGGGGATTTCAACAGTTCAGGCTGGTCACCTAGGTAGACTGCCAACAAGATCAGTTCTTTATAAAAGGAGGAGACTTGGGACTTCTTGGTACCAAGAAGCTTCCCACGTATGCTGGTGGTAGTTCAAGACTGGGTGGCAGAGTGTGTCTTGTGTAATCCAGTGGTGGGAGGGCACAGAAGCCAAAATATCTGGACCTCTTTCATTGCATACTCTTCTCACGCTGTTGCTGTATCCTGCACTCTTGATAAAGTGTAAAAGGTTTGAGTGTTGTGAGTCCTTTCAGCAATTAAATATTTAAGGCAATTTATTCATAATTAACACATCAGTTAATAACATTCAAACCATAGAAGTGGATGGACTTATTCTGGGAAATTGTATGGGATAAGGGGATAAGAAAGGTAAGACTGGAAATTTGAGAAACTTCATTTAATTATGAGCAGGGAAGAACACACCTGGTGCACTGTAGATAAATCATAAGGCAGACAGAGCAGGTTTTGATATTCCTCTTTACAGAAGAGGAAATCATGGACTGAGAAACACTTTCACTTTTTCAAGACCACACAGCTAGATCTTTAGATTCCTAAACATAGTTCCTTCAACTATATCACATTGCATCTTGATTAAAACTCCTCTTCAGAAAAGTTCCCTAGAGAAAGCTTTGAAAAGTATAAAAACATTTACCAGAGCCTTTGTGGCTTTTCTGACCAGCAGAGATATTCAAAAATAGCAGCATCTTCACCATCCTGCAATTAGGATTTCTGAGACATCTCTGTTCTGTCCAACAAAGAAAGTCTGTTACTTTCTACAAAATTAGTGAATCTTAATGTTTAGGATTTATTTTTAAAAAAATCAACTGAGACATCTGTACCAATGCCTACAATAACCTCCCCTCCATCAAATTGCCTTTAAATAAGGCCATGCTAAGTTCTTGCATTTTTTTCCCCTAGCACAATCTTGGAACATGGTGTACCCTTAACACACCTTGAAACCATGTATTTTACATTGCTAGTGTTAGTGTAATTTGCTTTTTATAGCATACGTATTCCTGAGAAATGTCACTTAAAAATGGATTCCTATTTTAAGAGCCCCAAACTGTGGGCTATGATGAAACGGAGCTCTGGGCAACTCCTGGCTTGGGAAGACTTTGCATCTCTTTCTGTCACTAAGTACCTCTCCTTTGCCAGTCCTCAAAATATTGGGAGGCTCCTTCTATTCTGTAAATATCTGGATCCCACAGGTTGCACCCAATAGGTACACAACATCCAACATGACTGTCCATTTGGTGTCAACATCAGCATGTTTAAAATATAAAAAATATACTAAAACCAGCTGTGTGAAATCTACTTTATTTATTTATCTTTTGGAGATGGATTTACCACATAGCTATTTATAGAAAACCTCTAACAAATTTCTTTAGCATTGGAAAAAATAGTAAATGCATCCTGAACTTAATACTTCTCAAATTTGGATTTTATAGAATCATATTTACACTTCTTTTTATTGAATTTACTAAATATTAATGAACAATACATGCATTTGTCATTGCATTCAGTACTGGGTATGTAGATTAAACAGTATTTTAGGATATTATCTTGCCTTGCAGTGATATATGATATAGTTGGAGCTGAGGAAATTCAATCCTGAAACAGTGGATGAAAAGTAAAAGGCAGAATTTGACCAAGTGGATAAAAGCATATGCAAGAATAAGCATCCTGTGGTATTTCATTAATTCAAAATTACTGATTGAAAATTATGGCAATTGCCCCTCACAGCAATCCTCTATGTTAGGTGTTAATCTGTTTACAGACTGGGTCCTTCAGGGCAAACACTATAATCTTACTGGGCCAGTGAGTGATGTGATCAGGACTCAGGTCATCTGACCACAAAGCCAGCTCGGGGCCAGCACACTGGCCTTCTCTGGCACCTTTGCTAACAACCCCCTCCTCCCTCTGTGTCGATAAGTTTCATCTTTAGCCCTTGCTCCATGGTTCCTGTGATCCTCCCAGTTTACGGAACTTCCTAGCACATGTCTCAGTGACCTCGCCCCTGCTCCCATTTCACACAGCTTTCCCTGACCACCCCTCTTAGATGTACTTTAGCACTTGACAGTCTGGTCTAAATTCTAGGTCTTTATTTGCCATCTTTACTTTCTTTTTTCATTGTCCTGTGACTGAAATCAGTCACCCTTGATACATGATCTTTCCTTTCCACTCTTCCCCTCTGATCATTAGGACTTCCCTGGTGGCTCAGACGGTAAAAGCGTCTGCCTACAATGAGGGAGGCCCAGGTTTGATCCCTGGGTTGGGAAGATCCCCTGGAGAAGGAAATGGCAACCCACTCCAGTACTCTTGCCTGGAAAATCCCATGGACGGAGGAGCCTGGTAGGCTACAGTCCATGGGGTCGCAAAGAGTCAGACATGACTGAGCAACTTCACTACTACTACCTTTGATCATTAGTCTAGCAAACGCTGTTAATTTCTCCATCACTACAGACACCTTGAGGCTTAAGTAGACCAGGCTGTCCTAAGAGATAACCAAGTCTGATTCCTTTGAGTCAAGGAAATGTTCTTGTGCTGAGTAGGATAATAATAGTACTTACCTCATAGAATTAAAAAAAAAATTAACTGAGTTAATATGTGTAAAGCACTTAGCATAGTTTTTGGCATGCAATAAACACTTAAAATATAAAATATTAGCACTATTATTAGTATTCTTGAATCCACTGGATGACATTCTTAAGCTTCCCAAATCTGTACTTTTGGTAGATTATTCATTTTCTATAAATGACATAATGTATGTAAAATTGCTAGCAGAGTGCCTGGCATGCAGGTGTTCAATACATGTTAATTACCCCCAATATAGACCTCCATCCCTGGTGGCTCAGATGGTAAAAGCATCTGTCTACAATGTGGGAGACCTGGGTTTCATCCCTGGGTTGGGAAGATCCCCTGGAGAAGGAAATGGCAACCCACTCCAGTACTCTTGCCTGGAAAATCCCATGGATGGAGGAGCCTGATAGGCTACGTTCATGGGGTGGCAGAGTCAGACACGGCTGAGCTACTTCACTCACTTTACTATAGACCTCCAAGTTCCCTTCAAATTCTAGGACTCTATGTTAAATATATATGTATTGTTTATGTACAGATTTGTATGTTAAGGAGTTAAAAATGTTTAATAAAAGTATGTGTGTGTGTGTTAGTTGCTTAGTCGAGTCTGACTCTTTGCAACCCCATGGACTGTAGCCGACCAGGCTGCTCTGTTCGTGGGATTGCTATTCCCTTTTCCAAGGGATCTTCCTGACCCAGGGATCAACCAAGGTCTCCTGCATTGCAGGCGGAGTTTTTACCGCCTTCCCTGAGTCACCAGGGAAGACCCAGTAAAAGTATATTGAGATTCAATATAACACAGAACCACAGAACTCCTGATATTTGTTTTCTCAGGAGCTAACTGAGGCCATTTCAAATAATGATCTACCGGTTGCCACCTTTTCTGCTTGGTCAGGTTCCAGGCCTCTTCTCGTGAAACTGTAGCTTGTGCCTGGCCTCCTTCTGGTGAGCAGTGGTGGTCAGTGCACTTGGGGCCACTCTTGTTTCACCAGAAATCTGAGAGTTAACGCATGTGCGTGACAGCCTTTGTATTGCATTTACACTTGTCACACATGGAATGATACAAATAGACTGTAATTAAAAAAAAGACAGAAAAAATAGAAATAAATAAAGTGAAGCACCACTATATAGAGATTCAAGTTTTGGAAAGAGGGCAGTTCTGCAACAAAAAGAATGCAGTTAAGAATAGTTCTTCCTACACTGCTTCCTGCTTGGGCTTCATCTGCTCTTCAGGGAACATGACTTGAGTGAAGCCCCAGTTGAGAAGCTTTTGAAACGTAGTTCCCATGGCAACATGCTCTGAAGTGACATAAACCCAAAGAAACTTTTCTTGGTTGTTCTGTTATTCAAACAAGAATCCTCTAAGGCTTCTAGAGAAGTCAACTTTTAATGAAGCTCGAGTCTTCTTTGCTTTCTGTGCCCCAAGGAGCACCTTTCCCATGGGACTCCTTTCAGGTTTGTAATAATGATTTATTTTCTTTAATTGTGAGTTGACTACAGTGGGAATGAGAGTAGCACCTGAGATTTCCTGTAATCACCAAGGCAGTGGCTAATTTCCAAGTGCAAGATCCATGCTTGAGGCTTTTTGTTACTGTTCAGTTCGGTTCAGTTCAGTCGCTCAGTCATGTCTGACTCTTTGTGACCCCATGAACCACAGCACGCCAGGCCTCCCTGTCCATCACCAACTCCCAGAGTTTACCCAAACTCATGTCCATTGAGCCAGTGATGCCATCCAACCATCTCATCCTCTGTCATCTACTTCTCTTCCTGCCCTCAATCTTTCCCAGCATCAAGGTCTTTTCAGATGAGTCAAGGCTTCGTGTCAGGTGGCCAAAGTATTGGAGTTTCAGCTTCAACATCAGTCCTTCCAATGAACACCCAGGACTGATCTCCTTCAGGATGGACTGGTTGGATCTCCTTGCAATCCAAGGAACTCTCAAGAGTCTTCTCCAACACCACAGTTCAAAAGCATTAATTCTTCGGCGCTCAGCCTTCTTCACAGTCCAACTCTCACATCCATACATGACCACAGGAAAAACCATAGCCTTGACTAGACGGACCTTTTTGACAAAGTAATGTCTCTGCTTTTTAATATGCTGTCTAGGTTGGTCAAAATTTTCCTTCCAAGGAGTAAGTGTCTTTTAATTTCATGGCTTCAATCACCATCTGAAGTGATTTTGGAGACCAAAAAATAAAATTAGCCACTGTTTCCACTGTTTCCCCATCTATTTGCCATGAAGTGATGGGACTGGATACATGATCTTAGTTTTCTGAATGTTGAGCTTTATGCCAACTTTTTCATTCTCCTCTTTCACTTTCATCAAGAGCCTCTTTGGTTCTTCTTTGCTTTTTGTCATAAGGGTGGTGTCATCTGCATATCTGAGGTTATTGATATTTCTCCCAGAAATCTTGATTCCAGCTTGTGCTTCCTCCAGCCCAGTGTTTCTCATGATGTACTTTGCATATAAGTTAAATAAGCAGGGTGACAGTATACAGCCTTGACGTACTCTTTTCCTATTTGGAACCAGTCTGTGTTCCATGTCCATTTCTGATGGTTGCTTCCTGTTACTGAGATGTGATCAAAATCTATTCCCCATATGAAGGACTAGCAAGCACCAGCTATGTGCAAATGTCACTTAACACTCACACACAAAACACACACACATACACACAGGACCAATGCAGGGGTTATAATTAGTTTGCCAAGTGGAGGACACACTGCTACCAATGAGGTTCTCATTGTAGACCCAGTGATGATGACTTCAAATGCCTCATTCTGACCAAAACATACTTCTCATCAATTGGGTATTGTCTGAAAGTTCACAATTAGAGACCTGTGCTTTCTTGGTTAAAGATTTGGCCTTCATCAAAAAATATCTGGAAGGGGTGTGGGATGTATGTGATCCTTAATAAGCTTCAGCTGACTGTTGATGAGTTTCTGTGATTCTTTAGAGAGCTGTTTCTGACACAAAATTGAAGGTAAAGAAAGCTTAGGATTGTGAGTCTTTAGGGAAGAGGTTTTTTTTTTTTTTTTTTAAATCAAGACCAGAGGTGGGTATGGTACAGAAAGAGAAGTTTAGAGACTATAAATGGAAGCTCACCTGACTTTGTGATTTGGCCTCTGTGATGTGGTAGAATTATTTGAAAAATAAAGCACTGGTTTTGGACAGGAAATTGGGACAAGGTAAAATGAGCCTTAAGCCTGTCTGTGGATTAAATTGGTTGGAGAGATGGGCCTTACACAAAGTTTTGGAGGAAAAAAATATTATTTCAGAACTTCTCTCACTTCTATCAGCTCTCCTTTTCTTCCAACTTGTATGAGCCTGACTCTTGCCCCTTTCAGTTTCACCTGTGCTGCGCTTAGTCAATCACTTGTGTCTGACTCTTTGTAACCCTCCAGGCTCCTCTGACAAATGGGGATTCTCCAGGCAGGAATACTAGAGTGGGCTGCCATGCCCTCCTTCAGGTAATCTTCCCAACCCAGGGATCAAACCCAGGTCAGGTTCATCAATGTCTTAGCAAACTTTTTCTCTTCCTCATTCCCTTTCTAAACTATACATGTCTTTTATTTCTTTATGTATATCTCCTATAACATTTATGAAGGCTCTTCCACGTGTCTGCCTCTTTGTGAGACTCTTCCATTGTATGATTTAATTCACACAACAACCCTGTGATTATCCTCAAGCCCATTTTGCAGATGAAGAGACTGAGAATCTGAGATTTGTGAGTTGCTGCAAGCCAGGTTCTCCATTTGGTTTAAAGACACAAAAGTGAGTAAACCTAGGGCCCATCCTTCATATTCCTGGAGGGAGATAGATGTCCACAAAGACAGGGATATGTTGGGAGGAGAGTTGCAGGAAATCTCAAGACAAGGCACTACAGGATTTTTGGCTAATCCCCATTAGGCTGTGATCTGATAGTGACTTGAGACCCTACTCTGACTGACTTTTTGGCATTCTGATAGAACATACTTGAAGTTCTCTGTAACATGGAATTTCAGGTACTCAATAAACTCATGAGTCATATTTAGTTTTCTGGTAGTGGTGCTGGCTCAGTTGCTAAATCATGTCTAACTCTTGTGACCCCATGGACAGTAGCCTGCCAGGCTTCTTTGTCCATAGAATTTCCCAGGCAAGATTACTGGAGTGGATGGCCATTTCCTTCTCCAGGGGATTTTCCTGACCCAGGTCTCTTGCATTATTCTGAGCTGGAATCAAACAGCTCTGGGGGAGGCTGTTTCCTCTCAGGTGGAATGAGGAACTTTTTGGTTAGACCTGCTCCACATGGATTTTAACTGAGGTTTTCACAAAAAGGCACGCCAGACACAAGGATCTGTATGCAGGTAGCTTATTTTGGGAAATGATCTCAGCATAAAGGAATGAAAACAGGAAAGAAAAGAAAGCGAATCCAAGGTTGGGTTATTGGGCTGTTTACCCTAAAGGGAAATTGACAATCAAATCCCTCTGAGGCTCTCTGAGATACTATGAAGAATGAACCTCCAGAAACAGAAGAGAGGAGCATTTATCCACTGGCTCCCAGGACCTGTTAACTCCTTTACACTTGCAGGTTTGCACATGCACCAGAATGGCAGAGTGGATTCCCAAAGACGTTCCACATGTGACGGCAGAGACATCCTAGCTCAGAAAGAAGGGTGTGTGTATTGGTGCAGCTGAGAAACAGCTGCCTGGCTACACCTGCAGGCTGCTAGCTTCCAGAGCACAGTAGAGGCTGAAAGCATAGGCTGAGTGATATGAAATGAGGCATAAAAACTGTCCAACATAGAGAGCTTAGTGATGGCACCTGAACTTAGGGCCTGGTAAAAACTGCTCAGAGTGGAGGGTAGAGGACACCATGGCTGCAAGGCAAGGCCTGCATTATATGATTGGTAATCTGCTAAAAGCTTAGAAAGAACTTTTGTTCCATTTACTTGCTATTAATTCTGAAAGTTCATCCTTGGTCCCTTACCTCATTGCTGTGCTTTGAGTTAAGGCATCTTGTCTGGATTACAAGATAAAACATAGTGCTTGGAGGGGCGGCAGATCAAGTCATTGACACCCACCAGTTCGTGAGACTAATTGGTCTTTCTCAGCCGATGTGATCATGTCATCTATTTTCCTGTTTGAAATGTTCTATGGATTCACACTATATACACATTTCCTGTCATGATATTCAAGTCTCTCCCTAGTATAATTTTGGGGTGTTCTTCTAGGTCTGGTGCCCAGTTATGTCATTTACTTGTACTTTGCATTTCAGTTAAATGACCAGGTGGGCTTCTTTTGGATAAGGTATAGGCCCTCTTCAACTGTGGAGGTTAGAGACCCATGTTTTATTCCACATTCCACCACCAACCAATTCTGTAATTGACTGGGTCTCAATTTTCCTGTCTGGAAGACACAGGTAGGAGAATTAGATCAGTGTATCCCAAACCTGGCCAAATATTCAGATGACCAGGGGATATTTATAAGTGTGAAGTGAAGTTGCTCAGTCATATCCAACTCTTTGTGACCCCATGGACTGCAGCCAACCAGGCTCCTCCGTCCATTGGATTTTCCAGGCAAGAGTACTGGAGTGGGGATATTTATAAGGGAAAACAAATTATAAAGACCTACTCCTGGAGATTCTGATTTATATATCTGGATTAGAATAGCAAGGAATGTACATATAATAAGTACATTCTTATCTAATTCAATTGTATAGCTAGGTTTGTGAAAAACAGGATTAGATGACTTTTAGTATTGCTTCAAATCTATGAGGGCCTCAAAGTGTGAACTGGGCTTCCCTAGTGGCTTAGTGGTAAAAATCCCTCTGCAATGCAGGAGCCATGGTAGGAATTGTGGATTCGATCCCTGGGTTGGGAAGATCCCCTGGAGGAGGAAATGGCAACCCTCTCCAGTATTCTTGCCTGGAGAATCCCATGGACAGAGGAGCCTGGTGGGCTCCAATCCATAGGGCCCTAAAGAATCGGACAGGACTTACCTACTAAACAACAACAAAATGTGAATTAGCTGTCACTGAGCTCAAGAAGACTCTAAGAGATGGGACACAGGAATAACTCTTCATGGGAGAGGGGAGTTAGGAAAAGAGAAAAGGTTCCTTTGCTTTGTAGAAACTGTTCAGTTTAATTAGATCCCATTTGTTTATTTTCGTTTTTATTTTCACTACTCTAGAAGGTGGATTGAAATTGTGTCAGAGTAATCTGCCTATGCTTTCCTCTAAGAGTTTTATAGTATCCGGCCTTACATTTAGGTCTTTAACCCATTTTGAATTTATTTTTGTGTATGGTGTTAAGAAGTATTCTGATTTCATTCATTTACACGTAGCTGTCCAGTTTTCCTAGTGCCACTTATTGAAATGTATTTTATTTTTAATAAATAATTTTTTATTATTTACTTATTACTTTTTACTAATACTTTATTTACTTATTATGTTTTTTGCCTATTTAGTCAAATATATTCTATCTTATCTTTTCCAAAAGAATGTCAGAGCCTTGAGCGTAAGGATTTATACATTTAGTTATATCCCATAGGGAGATATTAAATGTAATTGTTAAAAATCCAGGCTTGGAGTTAAATGGACTTAGATTTCACATGACCTTTGTAACATTTAGTAAAATACTTCATTTCTAAAATGGGAGTGATAAGACTTAGTTCATAGGATTTTGGGGAGAATGAAACTAAAGTATTATATATAAAATGCTTTGACATATGGCGTGGTAGGGTCAGCATATAAGGGCTAATAGAGGAAGACTTGGGGATACACACACAAGTGCTCAATAAATGTAAGTTATTAGTTTTGCATTTTACTGAGTGGATGTTAATTGAACAAATAATGTTTCTAAAATCCCAATCAAATATTATCCTGGGTATAAGCAAAAGTTCCTTAAGAGTTAATTTTTAAGGCTGCGGTCCTGGGGGAACCTCTGGCTTTCTGCCGGTACCTCTAATCAGGTCCCCAGATCTCTAAACCCAGAGTAAAACCGGGTCAGCCTCCTGTCACTGCCTGGCACTGATTACAGACGACGATACGGTATCCCTTCTGAAAGATGGAAAAAAGCCTCTGGGCAAAGTCTCAATCAGATATCACGTTAGGAAAACTTTGAAGTCAGTCCAAGCTCTGATCCCCTAAATAGAACAGAGAGTTAAGGGGTAACTCTTAGTTCATCCGCTTGTGTTAGCACTACACCATTTGTCTGTTTGAACGACCGAGGGCAAGAGTTGGACTGAGAGGGACCATGGACGAAACTGCAGGCTGAGAGAGGTGAGTGACTAAATCTGGGCTGAACTTTTCCTAAGTCCCCACCCTCAGGTAGTAAAGGCTTTGGGAGGGACCACCTCCCTTTTCTGGTCTTCCCTGGTGGCTCCGTGGTAAGAATCTGCATCAATGCAGGAGATGCAGGTTCAGTCCCTGGGTCGGGAAGATCCCCTGGAGGAGGAAATGGCAACCCACTCCAGTATTCTTGCCCGGGAAATCCCATGGACAGAGAAGCCTGGCAGGGAAATCCCATTGGGTCACGAGAGTCGGACACGACTTAGTGACTGGGCATGGACGCACCGCACATCGTAACTCTAGTCTGTCCACGTTGACCATGAGGTGGACACTGGCATGGCTGGACTGGCTCGATCCTTTCAGAGGACTCTTCCCAGAAAATGACCCCAGTTACTGTAAACCTGAGCAGACTGGAGTTGGAAGGGCATGATAAATAGACTGAAGTTTACTGAAGTAAGATCTGGGAGATTCTTCAGTGCATCCTTGGGTCCTTTATTCCCAGCGGCAGTGGCCGTCCTCTTAGAGACGGGTTCGTCCTCCAGAGGGCGCTCCAGAGGCAGAGTCACTAGGGGCTCATGGGAACAAGACCCATCGCGTCCGGAAAGGCCTTGCTCCTGACGTCCAAAATATCCAAATCAAAGTGTTAGTTGCTCAGTCGTGTTTGACTCTTTGAGCTCCCAAGGACTGCAGCCCACCAGACTCTTCTCTCCATGGGATTCCAAAATATCCAAGCGTGCCTCTAATTCTCAAGAACTGGGAGGTGACAGGGAGAGCAGCACTGGTCTCTCTCCTTCTCTGAGTGGCCCTCTCCTTTGTTTCCACAGAATGCCTGAAATGAGAATGGGAGCTGAGAACTCTTCTGGGACAGAGTTCATCCTCGCAGGCCTAACCAGCCAGCCGGAACTCCAGATCCCCCTCTTCTTCTTGTTTCTAGCTTTCTACATGGTCACTGTGGTGGGGAACCTGGGCTTGATAACCCTGATTGGACTCAACTCTCACCTGCACACCCCCATGTACTTTTTCCTCTGTAACTTATCCTTCATAGATTTCTGCTATTCCACTGTTATCACTCCCAAAATGCTGATGAGTTTTGTCTCAAAGAAGAATATCATCTCCTACGCAGGGTGTATGACTCAGCTCTTCTTCTCTCTTTTCTTTGTCATCTCTGAGTCCTTCATCCTGTCAGCGATGGCATATGACCGCTATGTTGCCATCTGTAAGCCACTGGTGTGTGTACATGGCCACCATGTCTCCCCAGATCTGTTTACTTCTTGTGTTGGGTGTCTATGTGATGGGGTTTGTTGGGGCCATGGCCCACACAGCATGCATGGTGAGACTGACGTTCTGTGCCAACAATCTTGTTGACCACTACATGTGTGACATCCTTCCCCTTCTTGAGCTCTCTTGCACCAGCACGTATGTAAATGAGCTGGTGGTTTTCATTGTTGTGGGCATCGATATTGGTGTGCCCACAGTTACCATCTTCATTTCTTATGCCCTTATCCTCTCTAGCATTCTCCATATTCATTCCACCAAGGGCAGGTCCAAAGCATTCAGCACATGTAGCTCCCACATTATTGCAGTCTCTCTTTTCTTTGGGTGAGGGGCATTCATGTACCTCAAACCATCTTCTCTTTTACCCATGAACCAGGGGAAAGTGTCCTCCTTGTTCTATACCATTGTGGTACCCATGCTCAACCCCTTAATCTATAGCCTGAGGAATAAGGATGTCAAAAGTGCTCTGAAAAAAACTTTAAGCAAAATATTGTTCTCCTGAGAAGGGGGCAGTATTTAGGAAAGGGACATTTTTCCTTCCATAGATGATTCAGGTTCCATTAATTACATGGAGGAAATTTTAACCCTTTCTCAACAAGTTTGTCTTACCCCTTTTACCTGCCCTTTAACTTAAGAAGATTGTTAAAACTAGAGGATACTCACATTTAGTGGGCCTTAAGGGTCATCATGAGAAACACTGGACTGGAAGAAACACAAGCTGGAATCAAGATTGCCAGGAGAAATATCAATAACCTCAGATATGCATATGACACCACCCTTATGGCAGAAAGTGAAGAGGAACTAAAAACCTCTTGATGAAAGTAAAAGAGGTGAGTGAAAAAGTTGGTTTAAAGCTCAACATTCAGAAAATGAAGATCATGGCATCTGGTCCCATCACTTCATGGCAAATAGATGGGGAAACAGTGGAAACAGTGTCAGACTTTATTTTTTTGGGCTCCAAAATCACTGCAGATGGTGATTGCAGCCATGAAATTAAAAGACGCTTACTCTTTGGAAGAAAAGTTATGACCAACCTAGATAGCATTTTCAAAAGCAGAGACATTACTTTGCCGACTAAGGTCTGTCTAGTCAAGGCTATGGTTTTTCCTGTGGTTATGTATGGATGTGAGAGTTGGACTGTGAAGAAAGCTGAGCGCTGAAGAATTGATGCTTTTGAACTGTGGTGTTGGAGAAGACTTGTGAGTCCCTTGGATTGCAAAGAGATCCAACCAGTCCATTCTGAAGGAGATCAGCCCTGGGATTTCTTTGGAAGGAATGATGCTAAAGCTGAAACTCCAGTACTTTGGCCACCTCATGCAAAGAGTTGACTCATTAGAAAAGACTCTGCTGCTGGGAGGGATTGGGGGCAGGAGGAGAAGGGGACACCCAAGGATGAGATGGCTGGATGGCATCATGGACTCGATGGACCTTAAGTCTGAGTGAACTCCAGGAGTTGGTGATGGGCAGGGAGGCCTGGCGTGCTGCGATTCATGAGGTTGCAAAGGGTCGGACTCGACTGAGTGACTGAACTGAACTGAACTGAAGGATCATTTGAGCTTCCCTGATTGTTCAGACAGTAAGGAAACTGCCTGCAACTCAGGAGACCTGGGTTTGATCCCTGGGTCAGGAAGATTCCCTGGAGAAGGGAATGGATACCCACGTGTTCTTGCCTGGAGAATTCCATGGAGAGAGGAGCCTGGAGGGCTACAGTCTCTGGAGTTGCCAAGAGTCAATATGACTGAGTGACTAAAACTTTCATTTTTCACTTTCAAGAATTATTTAGTTAAGTTCTGTCTTATTTCTGAGAACTTAGGTAACTTCCCCAAGGTCACTCAGCTACTCAGCAGCTGAACTGTGACTAGAATCCAGGCTCTTGCTTTTTAATACTGGTTTCTTTCCATTACTGTTCACTTTCTTCCTCTCTCAGCTGCCTTAGAAGGTTTCATTTCAAGTGTGAGTTGGTCTAGGACATGAAAGTCTGGTTTTGTCTACAGAAATTTCAGGCAACTTTTCAAGGGCTAATTTTAAATATCACATTTTCACATGAAGGTAGGAGGTATAACACTTTGTTGAGATGGTCTTGGCTGAATGACCAGACAGATTCTTGAAGAATTCTGCACAGTGTGTGGGGAAGTGTGCTAGAACCCGGACAGCATGCTATCTCATGGTACCTCCTGAGATAACGCCGTGGAGCTTTGGCCACTTGGAATTCAATGGATTTGGCCAGAGTGCATGAAAGACCTTAAAGAATATGTCAGCATTACAAAGGACAGGATTTGTGAGATATTTCACACACAATCATTTCCTTGTTTTCAAATTGTGCTTTTAAAGCAAGAGTGGAGAAATTTGCCACTCAGGGTGGTCAGCTGAGGATTTGGAGACTATTTCAGAACCATAGAAAACCTAGTGTTATCCAGTAGCACCACACAGCAGAAAGTGACAGAGGAAATGGTCACTGACTGTTATGGTACTGCTTGCATTTTTTGTGTGATCCTTTTGATCAGCTTTCTGGTACCTTACTCCAAGCCCTGGGAGGCATTCTTTAACAGTTCCATCACTGGATTCTGTGGCCTCTGGTTTCTGGTTGGGTTAGGCAATGGTAGCATCAGCAGAGAAAATTAGAAGGTGAGAGGAGTGTGATATTTGTAATATTTATTTCCTGGAATTTCTTCCACTGGGCTACAGTGTCAGGAACTGAGTGCCCTGTTTCCTACTTGGTTATAGTAACTGTTCCCTCCTCTGTCTCTTCATGCCAATGAGCTGCAATCTTTCCTGGCTGTTGCTAGTCTGGGGAGCTCTATCTCCCTTTGGTGGTCTCTCCAAATCACCTTTTGTGTATACTCCTGCAAATAGTGCCCTTGTTATATACTTTTTCTTATTTATTTATTTATTTTTATTTTTCAATTTTATTTTTTACTTTACAATACTGTATTGGTTTTGGCATACATCAACATGAATCCGCCACGGGTATACATAAGTTCCCACTCCTGAATCCCCCTCATATTTTTCAGTTACTTAGATTTCTGCTGGGACCCTAGCTAACATACCTTACAGTAAAGGGTGGAAGCACAGCCTAAGTTTGCACATCCACAGCCTGATGTTTCTATGTATAAGGGGGTAGGGTTGCCTTTTGTTTTAAAAGAAAATTTCAGGGAGTAATTTTTTTTTTTTTGAAGCAACAGTACATGAAATGCAGTGATAATACTTTTGATTTATGAGAGTCTCTTTAGGAAAAGTCTCTTCTCTATAGAAAAATGAAGTTTGGATGGAAGTATAGCTTTGCCTGTTGGATTGCGCAGATAAATAAGGGTGAGTTCAAAAGTATGAGAGCAAAATGAGAGAACTGTGCTTTACACAGCATAGAATAGATGAAAGGACAGTATGGAAGCTGGGTGACTGGGATAGGCGAGAGGAAGAGAGTATCATAAAGACCTAGAAAAATCAGAGACTAGGGAACTGGAAGGTAGAATCAAATCTGGACCCTAGCTTTTACTCAGTAGCTATGCAATTTTTACCAAGTTACTTGATGTCTCTGAGCAAACATTTTCAAAAGATTATTCAGAGAATTAAATGGCAAATGCTCAGCAAATTACATCTCCATTCCTTCTAGATCCTCTTCTCCTAGCATCAGCACTTCCACTAATTTATTGTGTGACCTTGAGATAATCGCTCCATCTTTGTGGGCTCATGCTTGCTTATATGAAAAATGATTATGCTAGATCAGATTATTTCTACATTCTATTTACTATATATATTTATTTGTATATTAAATGCACAGTACAGGTTTGTGATGTTTACTACTATTACCAAAAAATGATCAGTGAAAGGGCGTCTGGTCCTTTCTTATCTTTTCGTAGCCTCCCTTGGGGCCATCACTGTTGCTTGTGAATTGTATGTATTTTTGACAGTCTGCTCATACATGCACACAATGTTTTTTTTTTTTTAATTACAATACTGTATTTGTTTTGCCATACATTGACACGAATCAGCCATAGGTGAACACAATCGCCCAATGCCGAAGCCCCCTCCCACCTCCCACCCCACATCCTCTACCTGAATCATCCTGTGCATCAGCCCCATGCATCCTGCATCCTACACCAAACATAGATTTTCAGAGTCTATGAGCAGTTGCTTTGAAAAGATGAAAATTAATTAGAAGAGGAGGGAATAAGGAATTCTTATTGGATAAATAAATGAATAAAAAGGCAGAAAAGATATATGTGAAGGGTCACAGATAGCCAAAAAGAGGGAGAGAGAAAGGAACACTGTGAAAGCAAGAAACACCATCTCTAGCTCAAAAGTTTGTTTCCCAAAACAGAGCTCACAGCCAGAATTTTTTTTTCTTATTTCTTGCCTTCAATTTTGTTTTTATAATTGTGCAAAATTCTACCATATGGATGTATTATATCCAATGAACGTTTTTCTACTGCTATATGTTATTTTCATATTTACAAATTATAAATAATGCTTAACAACATTCAATAAATCTGAGTCTCCCCATTAAAATATATTCCTGGACAAGGAATTACTGAATCACACAAGATTCTTGAATTTTATTGCAAAATCCCTTTTTGAAAATTCAGTCTCAAGCTGCACTCTCACTAGCAGCATACACACATCTCAACTGTCCACTTTGGCCCAATTCTGTGCTGGTAAGGGTGGCATTCATGAAAACTTATCACCTTTAATTTTGGTGGTGGTGTTTGTATTATTGCCCCTTCTTCTATATCTTTTCTTTCCTCTGCTTCATAAACTATTTGTGGTGCCTGGATGGGTAAAGAAAAGAGGGAGCAAATTGAAGATGTTTTCTCTTTCCTTTTCCTTCCTTATACACTCTTTTAATTTCTTAAATGGCTCTTTCTTGGCTAAATCATATTGCTGGTAATCTTTTTAATCCTAGGACAGGAAGGTGCTCTGGAGCCTTCCAGTCTGTGACTACCTACTGTGAGATGTCTTCCTGGAATAACTTTCTCCTGACCCAGTTCATTTCTGTACCTCTATTCATGATGCTTGCAATGTAAAGTCCTTGTCGCTTTCTTTTCTGTATCTATCCCTACCACAAATTAGACTGTGTAGTTTTGTGTGAGCAGAGTTCTTGGTGTCTGTTTTGAGACATTCCCCACACCAAGCCCAGTGCCCAGCACATGCACAGTGGAGATTAAACAAATATATGTTGGATGCAAGATTGGATCATCTAGCAGTTTTAGCAGCTGACTTACCAAAGGGGTTTCCCTGTTCTGTCTTCTGGCAACACATCTCTTCTAGCACACAGATAAACACATGCTTAGTCCCTAATGTCCCTTCACTGATGCCTTGATTATATTGCTGCTCAGTCACTCAGTCACGTTGGACTCTTTGCAACATTATGAACTGTAGACTGCCAGACTCCTCTGTCTGTGAAATTCTGCAGGCAAGAATACTGGAGTGGGTTGAGATTTCCTCCCCCAGGGGATCTTCTTGATCCAGGGATCGAACCTGCGTCTCCTGAATTGGAAGGCAGATTCTTTACCACTGAGCCACTTGGGAAGCCCTTGATTATGTTGTTCTTAT
This sequence comes from Nanger dama, assembly GCA_917880005.1. Taxonomy (NCBI): domain Eukaryota; kingdom Metazoa; phylum Chordata; class Mammalia; order Artiodactyla; family Bovidae; genus Nanger; species Nanger dama. Next base: position 468 of record CAKJTW010000519.1, on the reverse strand, counting down.
GTTTACTCCTGTCCCCTAATTCTAGGCACATGCCACCTGGCATCTATAGCAGAAGTCAGACCCTATCCTTATCTGTAAACCACCACTTTGCAGCTGCTAAGTTGCTTCAGTCATGTCCAACTCTTTGCAACCCCATGGACTCTAGCCCAGCAGGCTCCTCTGTCCATGGAATTCTCTAGGCAAGAATACTGGAGTGGGTTGCCATGCCCTCCTCCAGGGCATATTCCTGACTCAGGATTGAACCTGAGTCTCCTGTGGCTCCTGTATCAAACACAGATTCTTTACTGCTAAGCCACAGGGGAAGCCCAAACCACCACTTTACACTCCTCCTAGCAATAAAATTTATAGTCTATAAAATGAATACCTTCAGCAAACTCTAAGCTACTGTCCAACTGAACATAGGGCTTCGAGAGAAATTTAACAGCTGGGAATTCATTTTGTATTCCCCATTTTAGTTAATTTGTCAGA
>CAKJTW010000518.1:0-47183 GCA_917880005.1 Nanger dama | reverse complement strand
ATCCTAACCCTAAACCTAACCTAACCCTAACCCTAACCCTCAACCTAAACCCTAAACCCTAAACTCTAAACCTAACCCTAACCCTAACCCTAACACATGGCAACCATAATCCTAACTCCAACCCATACCCCTACCTCTAACCCTACCCCTAACCCCCCTAACCCCGTAACCCTAACCCCTAACCCTAAACCCTAACCCTAAACCCTAAGCCTAACCCCAACCTAACCCTAACCCTAATACCCCAACCTAACCCCAACCCTATTCTAACGCTAACCCTAAACCTAAACGTCTTCTAACCCTAAACCTAAGAGTAACGCTAACCCTAACCCTAACCATAACTCCAACCAAACCCGAACCCAAACCCCACCCTAACCCTAAACCTAACTACAACCCTAACGCTGAACCCCAACCCTTATACTAACCCTAGCCCCAGCCCCAGCCCTAACCCCAGCACTAGCCCCCAGCCTAACCCTCTCCCTAGCCCTAAAACTAACCCTACCCCTAACTCTAACCCTAAAACCTGAACCCAACCCTAACCCCAACCCAACCCTAACCCTATCCAAACCCTACCCCTAACCCTAACCCAAACCCCAACAGATACCCCTACCCCTAACCCTAACCCATAACCCTAACTTTGACCCAAACCCTAAACATAAACCCTAACCCTAACCCTAAACCTTAAACCTTAACCCTAAACCTAACCCAACCCTAACCCTAACCCTAACCCTTACCCTCTCCCTAGGCCTAACACTAACTCTAACCCTATCCTTATACCCTGAACCCTAACCCTAACCTTAACTCAACCCTAAACCTAACACTACCCCTAACCCTACTTCCTAACCCTAACCCCTAACCCTAACACTGAACCAAACCCCAACCATAAACCCTAACCCTAAGCATAACCATAAACCATAAACCTTAACCCTAACACAACTCTAACCCTAACCCTAAACCCTAACCCTAACCCTAACCCTTATCCCTAAACATAACACTAACCCTAAACACTAACCCTAACCCTAACCATAACGCAAACCTAACTCTAAACCTAACCATAACCCCTAACCCTAACTCTCATCCTAATCCCAACCCAAACCCTAACCATGCCCTAACTATAACCTAACCCTATTCTAACCCTAACCCTAAACGTAAACCTCTTCTAACCGTAATCCTAACAGTGACGCTAACCTTAATCCTGTCCCTAACCGCAACCCCAACCCTAAACCTCAACTTATCCTAAGCCAAAACATAACTCTATCCGTAAACCTAACAGCAAGCCTAACACTAACACTAAAACTAACCCCAACCCTAGCTATAAAACCTAACTCTAACCCTAACCCTAAACCCTAACCCTAACCCTAGTCTAGCCCTAGCCCTACCCCCGAGCACTAGCCGTAGGCCTAACCCTATCTTTAGGTCTAACCCTACCCCCTAACCTTAAACCTAAACCTAAACCCTAAATTCTAACCCTAAAACTAACACTAAACCTAACCCAAACCTAACCCAAAACCCAACCCAAATCCGCAACCCATACGCCTACACTTAACCCCTACCCCTACTCCTAACCCTAACCAAACCCTAACGCTAACACTAATGCTAACCCTAACACTAACACTAACCCTAACCCTAAACCTAAACCTAACCCCAACCCCCAACCCTAACACTAACCCTAACCCCAACACTAACACTAACCCTATCCCTAACCTTGAACCATAAACCCCAACACTAACCCCTGAAGCCCAACCCCGACCCTAACTCTGACCCTAGCACAGCCCCAGCCATAGTCCCAACACTAGCCCCAGGCATAATCCTATCCTTAGGCCTAACCCAACCCCTACCCTTAACCCTAATCCTAAACCCCATATCCTAACCCTAAAACCAACCCTAACCCTATCCCAACCCTAACACAAACCCTAACCCTAACCCCAACCCATACCCCAGACCTTACCCCTACCCCTACCCCTAACCCCTACCAAACCCTAACCCTAATCCTAATACTAACCCTATCCCTAATCCTACCCCTAAACCTAATCCTAACCCCTAACCCAAACCCCAATCCTAACACTAACTCTAACACTAACACTAACCCTATCCCTAACCCTAACCCTAACCCTAACCCTAACCAAACCCTAACATTAACCCCTAACCCTAACACTAACACTAACCCTAACCCTAACACTAACCCAACAATAACCCTAACCCTAACCATAACCCTAAACCTAAACCCAACCCTAACCCCAACCTGAACCAAAACCCCAACCCTACCCCTAAAGCTAACACTAACCCTAAAACGAACACTATCCCTATCCCTAATCCTAACCTAACCATAACACTAAACCTAAACCCTAAAACCCTAACCCTAACCCTAACCCTATCCCAATGCTAACCCTAACCCTAACTCCAACCCATACCCCTACCCCTAACCCCTAACCCTAACACTAACCCTAACCCTAACCCTAAACCCTAACACTAACCCTAACCCAACCCTAACCCAAATACCCTAACCCAAACCTAACCCTATTCTAATGCTAACCCTAACCCTAAACCTAACAGTAACGCAAACCCTAACCCTAACCCTAACCGCAACCCCAACCCTAGCCTTAACTCTACCCCAACACTAAACCTAACCATAACCCTAACCCTGAACCCCAACCCCACACTAACACTAACCTTAGCCCCAGCCCCAGCCCTAGCCCCAGACCTAACCCTCTCCCTAAACCTAACACCCTAACCCAAACAATAACCATAACCATAAACCTAACCATAACCCTAACCCTAACCCTAACACAACCCTAACCATAATCCTAACCCAAACACCAACACATACCCCTACATCTAACCCTACCCCTAACCCGAACCCCCTAACCCTAACCCTGACCAAAACCCCAACCCTAAACCCTAACCCTAACCCTAACCCTAAACTTAAACCTTAAACCTAATGCTATCCCAACCCTAACCCTAACCCTAACCCTATCCCTTACCCTAACACTATCACTAAACCCTAAACCCTAACACTAACCCCTAACGCTAAACACTAACCCTAACCCAAATCCTTACAAACTTTAAACCTAACCGTAACCCTAACCCCAACCCATTCCCCTACCCCTATCCCAAACCCTAACCGTAACCCCTAACCTAACACTAACCCTAACCCCTAACACTAACACAAGCCTTAACCCTAACACTAAAACGTAACCCTAAAACTAACCCTAACCTTAACCCTAACCCTAACCCTAACAATAACTCTTACCCCTAACCCTAACTGTAACCCTAACCCTATCCCTAACCCTATCCCAAACCCTCACTCGTCTAACCCTAACCTTAAACCTACCCCTACCCCTAACCCTATCCATACCCCTAACCCCAACCCAACCCTAAACCTAACCCTAAACCCAAACCCTAACACTCAACCCTAACACCAACCCTAATCCTAAACACTAACCCCTAACCTAATACCCTAAACCTAACCCTAACCCTATTCTAACCCTAACCCTAAACCTAAACCTCTTATAACCCTAAACCCAACAGTAACGCTAATCCTAATACTAAAGCTAACTCCAACCCCAAACCTAAACCTAACCCTACCCCAAACCCTATCCCTAACCCTAACCCTAAACTTAACCCTAACCCCAACCTAGCACTAGCCCTAGCCCCAAAAGTATCCCTAACACTAAACCTAACCCTAACTCTAGCCCCAACACTAAAAACTAACCCTAACCCTAACCCTAAACCTAACCCTAATCTGAACCCTAACTCCTAAACCCCAACCCTAACCCCAAACGTACCCCTAGTCATAACCCTAGTCCTAGCACTTGCCCTTAGCCCTACCCAAGCCCCTAGCCATAACCCTAACCCTAAACCCTAACCCAATCCCTAACCCTAACCCTAACCCTAACCCTAACCCTTAATCCTAAACCCCAATCCTAACCCTAATACCCAAACCTAACCCTAACCCTATTCCTAACCCTAACCCAAACCTAAACCTCTTCTAAACCTAACCCTAACAGTAACTGTAACCCTAACCCTAACACTAACCCCAACCACAACCCTAACCCTAACCCTACCCTAACCCTAACCCTAACCATAGATCTAGTCCTAACTCTAACCCTAACCCTAACATTATCCCTAACACCTATCCTAAGCCTAAACCCTTTCCCTAACCCTAACCCTAAACCCCAAACCCTAACCCTATCCATAACCCTAAAACTAAACACTAACCCTCACCGTAACACTAACCCTACCCTAACCCTAACTCTAGCCCTAGTCGTAACCCCAAACCCTAACCCTAACCCCAAACTTTAACCCTAACACCTATCCTAAGCATAAACACTTTCCCCTAACCCTATCCCTAAAACCTAACCGCAACCCTAACCTTAATTCCTAACCCTAACCCTATGCCTAACCCTAACCCTAACCCCTATCCTTATCCCTACCCTAAACTCTAACCCCAACCATAACACTTAACACTAACCCTAACCCTAGCCCTAGCCCTAGCCCCAGCCCTAGCCCCAGTCCTAACCTAATCCCTATCCTAACCATAACCCTAACACTAACCCCAACCCTAACCTAACCCTAAGCCTAACCCTAACCCCTAATCATAACCCTAACCCCACACTATAGCTTAACCCTGACTCTAACCTCTACCCCTAAACCCTAAACCATAACGATAACCCTATCCCTAACCCAACCCTAACCCTCACTCAAATCCCAACCCTAACCCTAAACACAACCCCTAATCCTATTCCTCCCCTAAACCTAACCCTAACCCCAACCCTTACCATATCCCTAAACCCTAAACCCTTACCCTAACACTAAATACTAACCCTAGCTAACCCTAAAAACTCCCAACCCTAACCATAACCCTAACACTAACCACAACCCTAACCCTATGCCTTCACTCTACCCCTAACACTAACCCCTAGCCTTAGCCCCAGCCCCAAACCTAGCCCTAGCCCTAGCCCTAACCCTAACCCTAACCCAAACCTAACCCAAACCCTAACCCTAACCCCTAACCCTAACACTAAACCCTGAACACTAAACCTAACACTTACTCTAAACGTAAATCCTAACCCTAACAAACCCTAACCCAACCCTAACCCTAACCATAAGCCTAACCACAACCCCTAAACCTACCCCTAACCTTAACCCTAACCCTAAACCAAACACTAACCCTATCCCTAAACCCTAAACCCCAACCCTAACCAAAAACACTAACCATAAACCTCAATCAACAGTAACCTTAACCCTAACCTTAACACTAACCACAACCCATACCCCTACCCGTACACCTACACCTAACCCTATCCCTAACCCTAACCCTAATCCTAGCCCTAGTCCTAACTCTAACCCTAATCCTAACTTTAACCCTAACATCTATCCAAAGCCCAAACTCTTTCCCAACCCTAACCCTAACCCAAACCCCAACCCTAACCCTAACCCCTAACACTAAACCTAGTCCTAGACCCAACCCCAGCCCTAGTCTTAAAACTACCCCTAGCCCTAGCCCTAACCCCAGCACCAGCCCTAACCCTAACTCTAACCCTTAACACTAACACTTATCCCTAACCTTAACCTTAACCCTAACCATAAACTTAACCCCTAACCATAACCCTAGCCCTAACTCGTTTAACCCCAACCCCTAACCCTAAACCTACCGCTACCCCTAACGCTAACCCATCCCTAACTCTAACTCTAACCCACACCATAACCACAACCCCTAACCCTACCGTTAACCCTAACTCTAACCCTAATCCTTATCCTATCCCTAAACCCCTAAACCATCATCCTAAACCTAACACTAACACAAAACACTAACCCTAGCCCCAACCCTATCCCAAACCTAACCTTAACTCTAACCTTAACACTATCCACAACCCCCACACCTACCCCTAACCCCTAGCCCTAACCTTAACAATAACTCCTAGCCCCAGCCCCAATCCCTAGCCCTAGTCCCAACCATAGACCTAGCTCTAGCCCAAAACCCAGCCCTACCCCTACCCGTAAACCTAACCCTAAACCTAAACCCTAACCCGTACCCCTAACACTAGCCCTGGCCATAGCCCCAGCCGTAGCACTAGCCCCAGCCCTAGTCCTGGCCCCTAGACCTACCTTAAGCCTAACCCTAACCCCAACCCCACTCCCAAACCCTACCACTAACCCTAAACCTATCCCTAACACAAACCTAACCCTAACCACAAACCATAACCCTACCTCGTCCCCTACACATAACCCTAACCCCTGACCCTAACCCTAACCCTAACCCTAACCCAATCCTAACCCTAAACCCTAACCCTAATACTAATCCTAAAACCAACCGTAATTCCTAAACACTAACAGTAACCCTAATACCCTAAACCTCAACCCCAACTCTATTCTAACCCTAACCCTAAACCTAAACCTCTTATAACCCTAAACCTAACAATAATGCTAACCCCAAAACTAAACCTAATCTCAACCCCCAAACCTAACCCTAATCCTAACCTATCCCTAACCCTAACCTTAAAACCTATCCCTAACCCTAGCACTAGCCAAGCCCCAAAATTATCCTTAGCCCTAAACCTAACCTAATCCTAACCTCAACCCTTACCCCAACCCTATCCCTAGCCCGAGCCTTAACCTCAGCCCCAGCACCAGCCCCAGCCCCAAAACTATCCCTTGCCCTAAACCTAACACTAACCCCAACTCTAAACCCTAAACCTAACCCCAACTCTAACCCAACCCTAAACCTAACCCTAACTCTAACACCAACTCATAAACCTACCCCAACCCCTACCCCAAACCTAATCACTAACCCTAACCCTAACCGCAACTTAACACTAACCCTAACTCTAAACCCCAACCCTAACCATAACCATAACTCTAAACCCTAACCCTAACCTTAAACCCACACCTACCCTTAACCCTAACCCTAAATGCTAAACCCTAACACCAAAACTAACCCTAATCCTAACCCAACCCTAACCCTAACCATAACCCCAACCCATACCCCTACCCTACCCTCTACACCTACCCCTACCCCTAACCAAACCCTAACCCTAACCCCAACCCTAACCCTAACACTAACCCTAACACTAACCCCAACCGTATCCCTTACCCTAACTCCCTATAACTAAACCTTAAACACTAACACTAACCCTAATGCTAAACACTAATCCTAACCCAAATCCTTACACAACCCTAAACCCAATCGTATCCCTAATATTAACCCATTTCCTACCCCTACCCCGATCCCTAACTGTAACCCCTAACCTAAACCTAAACCCAACCCCCTAACCCTAAACAAGCCTTAACCCTAACCCCAAACCCTAACCCTAAACCCTAACCCTAACACTAACCCCTACCCCAACCGTAACTGTAACCCTAACCATAACCATAACCCCAACCCTATCCATAACCCTAACCCTAACCCTGACTTGTCTAACCCTAACCCCAAATCTACCCCCACACCTAACTTTATCCCTACCCCTACCTCTAACCCAACCCTAACCCTAAACCTAACCCTAACTTGTCTAATCCTAACCCTAAACCCACACCTAAACCTAACCCTACCCCCTAAGCCTAACACTAACCCCTAACCATATCCTTAAGCCTAATCCCTAAACCTATCATTAACCCTAAACACAAACCCTAACCATAACCATAACCCAAACCTAACCCTAACTCCAACCTCCAACCCTAAACATAACCCTAACAGCAATCCCAACCTTAACCCTAAACGTACCAAACTGCAACCCAACCCTAACCCCTAACCCTATTCTAATCGTAACCCCAAACCTAAACCCTTCTAACCCCAACCCCAATAGTAACGCTAACCCTAATCCTATCTTTAACCCCAACCCCAAACCTAAACCTAAACCTACCCTAGCCCTAACCCTAACCCTAACCCTAACCGTAAATCTAACCACAACCTAACACTAACACCAACACTAACACTAACCCTAACTCTATTCCTAAAACCTGAACCTAACCCTAACCCTAAACCCTAACCCTAACCCCTAACCCAAACCCTAACCCTAACGGCAACCCATACCCCTAACCTCACCCCTAACCCTACCCCTAACCCTAAACACACCCTAACCCTAACCATAATGCTAACCCTAACTCTAACCCCAACACTAATCGAATACCTAATCCCAACCCCAACCCTAACTGCAACCCTAACACTAACACTAACCCTAAACCTAAACCCAACATTAAACCCCAAACCCAACCGTAACCCTAAACCCTAATCACCTAAACCTAACCCCTAACCCTACCACTAACCCTAACCCTAACCTAACCTTAACCCTAACCCTAAACCCTAACCCTAACACTAACCCCTAACCTAATCCTAACCCTAAACCTAACTCCAACCCATACCAATACCCATAACCCTAACCCCAAACACTAACCCTATCCCTAAACCTTAATCCCTAACCCTAACCCTAACCCCAAACACTAACACTAACCCCAAACATAACCCAAACCTAACCCTAACCCTAACCCCTAACACTAACCTTATCCTAACCCTAACCCTTTTCTATCCCTAACCCTAAATCTAAACCTCTTCTAACCCCTAACCCTAACAGTTTCGCTAACCCTAATCCTATCCCTAAACCCAACCCCAACCCTAAACCCAACCCTACCCTAAGCCTAAACCCAACCCTAACCGTAAATCTAACCTCAACCCCAACACTAACACTAAACCTAACCTTAACCCCAACTCCAAAACCCAACCCTAACAGTCACCCCTGAACCTCACACCCCAACCCCTAACCCTAGTCTAGCCCCAGCCCTACCCTTAGCACTAGCCCTAGGCCTCAACCCTATCCTTAGGTCTAACCCTACCCCTACCCTTAACCCCAACCCCTAAACCCCAAACTCTAACCCCAAAACTAACCCCTAACCCTAACTCAACCCTAACCCAAAACCTAAATCTAACCACAACAGATACCTCTACCCTTAACACTACCCCTACCCCTAACCCCAACCAAACCCTAACCCCAACCCCAACGCTAACCCAATCACTAACATTAACCCTAACAATAACCCTAAACTTAAACCTAACCCTAACCCTATCCCAAACCTAACTCCTAACACTAAACCTAACCCCTAAACCCAAATCTAAAACGTAATCCCAACCCTAACCCCAAACACTAACACTAACCCTTACCCTGGCCTCAGACCCAGCCATAGCCCTAAAACCAGCCCCAGGCCCAACTCCCTACCTCAGGGCCTACCCCCTACCCCTACCATTAACCCTAACCCTAAACGCCAAACCTTAACCCTAAACTAACTCTAACCCTAACCCAACCTTAACCCAATCCCTAAACCTAACCCCAAACCATACCCCTACCCTACCCCTACCCCCGCCCCCTACCCTAACCAAACCCTAACCCTAACACCAACCTTATCCCAACCCTAACCCTTTTCTATCCCTAACCCCAAATCTAAACCCTCTTCTAACCCTAACCCAAACAGTTACCCTAACCCTAATCCTATCCTTAAACCCAACCCCAACCCCACACCCAACCCTCCCTAAGCCCAAACCCAACCCCAACCGCAAACCCAACCCCAACCCTAACACCAACACTAAACCCAACCCCAACCCCAACTCCAAAACCCAACCCTAAACCTAACCCCGAACCCTCACCCTCACCCCAACCCCAGTCTAGCCCCAGCCCTACCCTTAGCACTAGCCCCAGGCCTAAACCTATCCTTAGGTCTAACCCTACCTCTACCCTAACCCCAACCCTAAACCCCAAATCCTAACCCCAAAACTAACCCCAACCCCTAACTCAACCCTAACACAAAACCTAAAACTAACTGCAACACATACCTCTACCCCTTAACACTATGCCTAACCCTAACCCTAACCAAACCCTAACCCTAACCCCAACGCCAACCCAATCACTAACATTAACCCTAACAATAACCCTAAACCTAATCCTAACCCTAACCCTAACCCTTAAACCTAACACTAACCCTATCCCTAACCCTAACCCCAAATCCCAACCCCAACCCTAAACCGTATCTCTAACGCTAACACTAAACCTAACCCTAACCCTAACTCAAAAACGTAATCCCAACCCCAACCCTAAACAGTAACCCCAACCCTTACCCTGGCCTAGACCCAGCCATATCCCTAACACTAGCCCCAGGCCCAACTCCATCCTTAGGCCTACCCCTACCCCTACCATTAACCCCAACCCCAAACGCTAAACCCTAACCCTAAAACTAACTCTAACCCTAACTCAACCTTAACCCAATCCCTAAACGTTACCCCAAAACATACCCATACCCTTACCCCTACCCCTACCCCTTACCCTAACCAAACCCCAACCCTAACACTAATGCTAACCCTAACCCTAACCCTACCCTAAAGCTAAACCTAACCCTAACACTAACCCTAACCCTAAACCCAAACCCTAACGCTAACCCTAACCCAATCCTAACCCTAACACTAGCCCAACCCATACCCATACCCCTAACCCCTAACCCTAACCCTAACACTATCCCTAAACCCCAATACCTAACCCTAACCCTAACACTCAAACAGAAACCCCAACCCCAACCATAACCCAAACCTAACCCCTAACCCCAACCCCTAACCTAACACTAACACTAACCCCAAACCCAACACTAACCCTAACCTTACCCCCAACTCTAACCCACCCCCAACCCTAATCTAACCCCAACCATAAACCTAATCCTCTTCTAACCCTAACCCCAATAGTAACGCTAACCCTAATCCTATCCCTAACTATAACCCCAACATAAACCTAAACCTACCGTAACCCCAAACCTAACCCTAACAATAAGAGTAACCCTAACCCCAACCATAATTTTCAAACCTAACCTTAACCATAACCCCAAACCCCAACCCCCAACCATAACCCCAGCATTAGCCCCAGCCCCAGCCCCCAACCCCTAGCCTTAGCACTAGCCCCAGGCCCAACATTATCCTTAGGCCTAACCCCTACCCCTACACCCCCAACCCAACCCCAAACCCCAAACTCTAACCCCAAAACTAACCCCAACCCCAACCCAACCCCAACCCCTAACCCCCAACCCATACCCCTACACTTACCCCCTGCCCCTACAGCCAACCGTAAACAAACCCTAACCCTAACCCTAATGCTAACCTTAACACTAAACCTAAACCTAATCCCAACCCCAACCCCAACCCCAAAACTATCATTAAACCCAACACCAACACTAACCCTATCCCTATCCCTAACCCTAACCCACTAACCCAGCCCTAACTCTAAAACCTAACCCCAACCCCAACCCCTAACCGTAGCCCAGCCCCAGCCTTAGGCCCAGCACTAGCCCTTGGCCTAACCCCTATCCTTAGGCATAACCCTACCCGCACCCTTAACCTTAACCCTAAATCCTAAAGCCTAACCCTAAAAGTAACCCCAAACCCAACCCAACCCTAACCAAAACCCTAAACCCAACCCAACCCATACCCCTATCCTTACCCCTAACCGAACCGTAACCCCAACCCCAAACGCTAACCCTAACACTAACCCTAACCTTAACCCTAACACTAAACCTAATCCTAACCCTAACCCCAACCCCAAACCTAACACTAACCCTAACACTAGCACTAACCCTTTCCCTAACCCCTAACCCTAACCCCAAACCCTAACCCTAACCCCTAACCTCACCCTAACCCCAACCCTAAACCCCAACCCTAAAGCTAACCCTAACCCAATCCTAAAGCTAAACCTAAGTCCAACCCATACACCTATCCTCACAACTATCCCCTAACACTAACCCTAACCCTAACCCTATTCCTAAACCGTAATCCCTAACCCCAACTCTAAACCAAAACACTAACCTTAACCTTAACCATAACCCAAAACTAACCATAACCCTAACCCTAACCCCCAACCGTAACCCTAACCCTATCCCTAAACCCTAATCCCTAACACTACCCTAACCCTAAACCTAACCATAACCATAACCCTAACCCTAACCCTAACTCCAACACATACCCCTACCCTAACCCCTAACCCTAAACCTAAAACTATCCCTAAACCCTAATCCCTAACCCTAACCCTAACCCTAAGCACTAAACCCAACCCCAAACATAACCCAAACCCAACTCTAACCCCTGACCCTAACCCTAACCCCTAACTCCAACGCCAACGCTAACCCTAATCGTACCCCAACACTAACTTAACCCTAACCCTAACACCATTCTAACCCCAACCCCAAATCTAAACCTCTTCTAACCCTAACCCTAACAGTAATGCTAAACCTAATTCTATCCATAACCCCAACCCCAACCCTAAACCCAAACCTGCCCTAACCCTTTAACCTAACATGAACACAAACAATAATCCTAACCATAACCCTAAACCCTAACCTAACCCTAAATCTAACACCAACACTAACCCTAATCCTAACCCTAACCTAACCCGAACCTGAACCCTAACCCCAAACCCTAATCATAACACTAACACTAACCCCATCCTAACCCTAACCCTAACTCCAACCCATACCCCTACCCCCTACCCCTAGCCCCTAACTCTAACCCTAACCCTATCCCTAAACCCTAATCCCTAACCCTAACCCTAAACACTAACCCCAACCCCATGCCAAACCCCAACCCTAACCCTAACCCTACCCTAACCCTAAAGGTAACCAAACCATAACACTGAACCCCAACCCTTACACTAACCCTCTCCCTAGCCCCAACCCTAACGCTAACCTTATCCCTAAACCATGAACCCCAACCCAAACCCCAACACATACCCCTACCTCTAACCCTACCCCTACCCCTAACCACTATACCTAATCCTGACACAAACCCCAACCCCAAAATCATAACCCCAACCCCAAACCTTAAACCTCAACACTAACACTAACCCAACCCTAACTCTAACCCTAACCCTAAAACTATGTCTTACGCTAACTCTATCACTAAACCCCGAACCCTAACATTAACCCTAATGCTAAACACCAACCCTAACCCACCCCCTACACAACCCTAAACCTAACTGTAACCCTAACCCCCAACCCATTCCCCTACCCCCTACCCCCGAACCCCAACTGTAACGCCAACCTCACCCTAACGCTAAGCCCTAATCCTAACACAAGCCATAACCCCAACGTTAAGCCCAACCCGAACAGTAACCCTAAACCCAACCATAACCCTAACACTAACCCTAACGGTAACCCTAAACCCAACCCTAACCCCAACCCTAACATTAACCGTAACACTAACACCAACCATATCCCTAACCCTAATCCTAAACCCCAAACCCAACACCAACTCTAATCCTAACACCAACCTTAACTCTAAAACCTAACCCTAACTCTAACCCTAAACCCTAACCCTAACCCCAACCCCAGCCTGACTCCAGCCATAGCCCTAGCACTTGCCCTAGGCCTAACTCTATACTTAAGCCTCAACCCTACCCCTACCCTTAACCCCAACCCCAAACCCCCAAACCCCAACCCCAAACTAACCCTAACCCTAACCCAGCCTTAACCAAACCATAACCCCAACCCCAACCCATACCACTACCCTTACCCTTACCCCTAACCCTAACCAAATCCTAACCCGAACCCTAACGCTAACCCTAACACTAACCCTAACCCCTAACCCCCAACCCTAATCCTAATCCAAACACCAACCCAAACCCCAACCCTAAAACCCAACCTTAACACTAACCCTAAACCCCAACCCCAAACCTAACCCTAAACCTAGCCCCAGACTTAGCCCCCAGCCCCAGCCCCAGAATCCAACCCCTGGGCCTAACCCTATCCTTAGCCCCAACACTACACCTACCTTGAATCCTAACACAAACCCTAAACCTTAACCCTAAAACTAACCCTAACTCTTATCAACCCTAACCGTAACCAATCCCTAACCCTAACCCTGAACCCTAACCCCAAACCAATCCTAACCCACCTAACCCCAACCCCAAACCATGCCCCTACCCCTACCCCTATCCCTAACATTAACCCTATTCCTAAACCCTAATCCCTAACCCCAAGCCTAACCCAAAACACTAACCCCAACCATAACCCAAACCTAACCATAACCCTAACTCCAACCCCTGAACCTAATCCCAACCCTAACCCTAAACTTAACCCTAACTCCTACCCATACCCCTACACCTACCCGTACCCCCCTAATGCTAACACTAACCCTATCACTAAACCCTAATCCCTAACCCCAACCCCAACCCTAAACACTAACCCTAACCCTAAACATAACCCAAACCTAACCCTAACCCCTAACCTAACCCTAACCCCAACCGCAATCCCAACTCCTAACCGGACCCTAACACTAACCCAACCGTAACACTAACACTATTCTAACCCTAACCCTAAAACCAAACCTCTTCTAACCCCAATCCCAACAGTAAAGCTGACCCCACTCCTATCCATAACCCCAACCCCAACCCTAAACCCAAACCTACCCTAACACTTTAACCTAACGCGAACACCAACACCAAACCTAACCCTAACCCCAAAACCCCAACCCTAAACCCTAACTGTAACCCCAAACCCAACACTAACACTAACCCTAATCCTAACCCTAACCTAACCCGAACCTGAACCCCAACCCCAAACCCTAATCCTAACACTAAAAGTAACCCCATCCTAAACCTAACCCTAACTCCAACCCATACCCCTACCCCTACCCCTAGCCCCTAACTCCCAACACTAACCCTATCCCTAAACCCTAATCCCTAACCCTAACCCCTAACCCTAAACACTAACCCTAACCCCAAACGTAACCCAAACCTCAACCGCAACCCTAACCCTATGCCAAACCCCAACCCTAACCTTAAACCTACCCCTAACCCTAAAGGTAACCAAAACCCTAACACTGAACCATAACCCTTACACTAACCCCTAGCCCGAGCCCTCAGCTCCCAGCCCCAGCCCCAGACCCAGCCCCAACCCTCCCCTAGCCCCAACCCTAACCCTAACCCTATCCTAAACCATGAAACCTAACCTTAACCCCAACCCAAACCCCAGAACATACCCCCACATCTCACCCTACCCTAAACTCTAAACCCCAACCATAACCCCAAACCCAAAGCTTAACACCAACCCCAACCCTACTCTAACCCTAACCCTATCCCTAAACATATCTCTTACGCTAACTCGATCACTAAACCCTAAACCCCAACACTAACTCTAACCCTAACTCTAACCCCAACCCCACCCCAAAACCCAACCCTAACCCTAACCTTAAACCCCAACCCTAACCCTAACCCCAAACCCTAAGCTTAACTCCAACCTTAGCATGACTTCCAGCCATAGCCCCAGCACCAGCCCCAGGCCTAACCCCTATCCTTAAGCCTCAACCCTACCCCTACCCTTCATCCTAACCCCAAACCCCAAACCCTAACCCTTAAACCAACCCCTAACTCTAACCCAACCTTAACCAAACCATAACCCCAAACCCAACCCATACCCCTACACTTACCCTAACTCTAACCCTAACCAAACCCTAACCCCTAATCCTAACACTAACCCTAACCCCAACCCTAATCCTAAACCTAATCCTAACCCTAACCCCAACCCTAACACTACCCCCAACACTAACACTAACCCTATCCCTAACCCTAATCCCTAAACCTAACCCTAACCCTAACCTAACAATAACCCCAACCCTAGTCTAGCCATAGCCCCACCCCTAGCACTAGCCGTAGTCCCAACCCTATCCTTAAGTCCAACCCGACCCCTGCCCCTAACCCCAAACCTAAACCCCAAAATCTAACCCCAAAATTAACCCCTAACCCTACCCAAACCAAACCCAAAACCTAACCCTAACCGCTACCCATAACCCCACACTTACACCTACCCCTACAACTAATGCTAACCCTAACACAAACCCTAACCATAACACTAACATAAAACTAATCCTAACCCTAACCCTAAACCCAACCCTAATATTTACCCTAACACTAACACTAAACCTATCCCTAACCCTAACCCGAAACCCCAACCCTAACCCTAACACCAAAACTAACCCGAACCCTAAACCCAATCCTAAACCCTAACCCCTAACCCCAACCCCAGCCGAGCCCCCAGCCATAGCCCCAGCACTAGCCCCAGGCCTAACCCTATCCTTAGGGCCGAAAACCACCCTACCCTTAACTCTAACCCCAAACCCCAAACCCCAAAACTAACCCTAACCCTAACCCAACCCTAACCCAAACCCTAACCCTAACACCAACACATAATCCTACCCTTACCCCTACCCCTAAACCTAACAAAACCCTAACCCTAACCTTAACACTAACCCTAACACTAACCCAACCCCAAACCCAAACCTAAACCCAACCCTAAACATCAACCCTAACACCAACCGTAACACTAACACTAACCCTATCCCTAACCCTAACCCTAAACCCTAACCCTACCCCTAACTTAACAATAACCATAACCCTAAAACCTAACCCCAACACTAACACTAACCCAATCCTAAACCTAACCCCTAACTCCAACCCATACTCTACTCCTACTCCTAACCCCTAAACCTAACACTAACCCAATCCCTAAACCATAATCCATAACCCCTAACCCTAACCCCAAAACTATCCCTTACCCTAACCCTACCCCTAATCCCAACACTAAACCTAACCCTTAACCCATCACTAAACCCTAATCCCTAATGCTGATCCTAACCCCAAACACTAACCCCAATCCCAACCGTGACCCAAACCTAACCCTAAACCTAACCCTAACCGTAACCCCAACCCCAAGCATAACACTAACCATACCCCAGCTCCAACCCAACCCTAACCCTATTCTAACCCTAGCCCTAAACCTAAACCTACCCTAACCCAAAACCCAACCATAATTGCAACACATACACCATACGCCTACCCTTACCCCTACCCCCACCCCTACCCCTGACACTAACCAAACCCTAACCCCAACCCTAACGCTAACCCTAACACTAACCCAAACCCTAACACTAATCCTAAACCTAATATAACCCCAACCCTAACCCCCAACACTAACACTAACCCCAACACTAACACTAACCTCACCCCTAACCCGAACCCTAATCCCAACCATAACCCAAACCCCAACCCTAACTCTTCTAACCCCAACCCTAAACCATTCCCCAACCCCAACCCTACCGTTAATCCTAACATTAACCCTAACCCTAACCCTAAACCCTAAACCGTAACCCCAAAGGTAACCCTAACACAACCCAACCCTAACCGTAACCCTAACCCTATCCTTACCCTAACTCTATCACTAAACCCTAAACCCTAACACTAACCCTAAACCTAAACACTAACACTAACCCTAATCCTTTCACAACAATAAAACTAACCATAACCCTATCTCCAACCCATTCCCTACCCCTACCCTGAATCCTAACCATAAACGTAACGCCTAGCCTAACACTAACCCTAACCCTAACACTAACCCTAACACTAACCCTAAACCCTACCTAAAACTAAACCTAAACATAACCCCTAACCCTAACCCTAACCCTAACTGTAACCTTAACCCTAACCCTAACCCCAAATCTAACACTAAACATAATAGTAAACCTAACACTATCCCTAACCCTAACCCCAAACCCTGACCCTGACCCCAACCCTAATCCCTAACCCCAACCCTAACCCTAAACTACCCCCACCCTAACCCTACCCCTAATCCTAACACTAACCCTAACCCCAACCCTATCACTAAACCCCAATCCCTAATGCTGACCCTAACCCTAAACACTAACCCCAACCCTAACCCAAACCTAACCCTAAACCTAACCCCAACCGTAACCCCAACCCCCAACCATAACACCAACCATACTCTAACCTAACCTAACCCTAACCCTATTCTAACCCTAGCCCCAAACCTAAACCTACCCTAACCCAAAACCCAACCATAACTGCAACACATACACCTACTCTACCCCCCTACCCTTACCCCTACCCCTGACCCTAACCAAACCCCTAACCCTAACCCTAACGCTAACCCTAACACTAACCCAAACCCTAACACTAATCCTAAACCTAATATAACCCTAACTCTAACCCCAACACTAACACTAACCCTAACACTAACATTAACCTCTCCCTAACCCGAACCCTAATGTCTAATCATAACCCTAACCCTAACCCTAACCCTAACCCTTCTAACCCTAACCCTAAACCATTCCCTAACCCTAACCCTACCATTAATCCTAACATTAACCCTAACCCCAACCCTAACCCTAAACCTTAAACCGTAACCCTAACGGTAACCCCTAACCCAACTCCTAACCCCAAACGTAACCCCAACCCTATCCCTTACCCTAACTCTATCACTAAACCCTAAACCCCAACACTAACCCTAAACCTAAACACTAACACTAACCCTAATCTTTCACAACAATAAAACTAACCATAACCCTATCTCCAACCCATTCCCCTACCCCTACCCTGAACCCCAACCATAACCGTAACGCCTAGCCTAACCCTAACCCTAACCCTAACACTAACCCTAACACTAACCCTAAACCCTACCTAAAACTAAACCCAAACCCAACCCCTAACCCTGACCCTAACCCCAACTGTAACCTCAACCCCAACCCTAACCCTAACTCTAACACTAAACATAATAGTAAACCCAACACTATCCCTAACCCTAACCCCCAAACCCTAACCCCTGACCCCAACCCTAATCCTAACCCCAACCCTATCCCTAATTCCTAACCCCTAACTCTATCCCTAACCCTAACTGTAACCCCAACGCTAACCCTAACCCTAACTCTAACCCTAACCCCAACCCCTAACCCTAACCCTTACCCAAACCCTAACACTGACCGAACTCCCAACACTAACACTAACCCTAACCCCAACCCCAAGCCTAACTCTAACCCCTACCCAAACCCCAACACTGACCGAACCCCAACACTAACACTAACCCCAACCCTAAGCCCAATGCTAACCCTTACCCAAACCCTAACACTGACTGAACTCTCAACACTAACACTAACCCTAACCCCAACACTAAGCCCAAACCCTAACCCTTACCCCTAAACTCTAACCCTAACCCGAACACTAACACTAACACTAACCCTAAGCCTAAACCGTAACCGTAACCCTAACCCCAAACACTAACCCTAATCCTATTCTAAACCCTGAAACCTAACCCCAACCCTAACCCAACCCCTAACCCTAATCCCTAACCCAAACTCCAACACATACCACTACCCCTACCCCTAACCCTAACCGCTAAACCTAAACCTGACCCATACCCCAACCCCAAACCCTAAACCATAACCCTAACCCTAACCCCTAACCCAACCCTAACCCTGACACTAACACTAACCTTATCCCTAACCTACCCTATCACTAAACCCTAAACCCTAACACTAATCCTATACCTAAACACTAACACTAACTCTAATCCTTACAAAACAATAAAACTAACCATAACCCTACCCCAACCCATTCCCCTACCCCTACCCCTACCCCGAACCCTAACCATAACCGTAACCCCTAACCCAACCCTAACCCTACCCCTACCCCTAAGCCCTACTCCTAAACCATAACACTAACCCCCAACACTAAACCCTAACCCCAAATCTAACCCTAACCTTAACCCCAACACTAACCCCCAATCCTTAACACTAACCCCAACCCTAATCCTAATCAATAACCCTAACCGTAACCGCAAACTCATAAAAGCTAACCCTAACCCAAACACTAACCCAACCCAAACCCCTAAAGCTAACCCTAAACCTAACCTTAACCCTAACTCCTAATCCTAACCCCAAGCCTGACCATAAACCTAAACCCCAACCTAACCCTAACACTAACCCCTAACCCTAACCCTACCCCTAACCTTAATCCTAACCCTATCCCTAACCACTAACTCTAACCCCAACCCCAACCCAAAACCCTAACACTAACCCTAACCATAAACCCCAAAACTATACCGTAACTCCTAACCCCAACCCTAACGCAACCCTAACCCTAATGCTAACCCTAACCGTAACCCCAACTCCTACCTCTATCCCTACCCTTAACACAACCTAACTGTAGCCCCTAACACTATACCCCAACCCCTAAACCTAAGCCTCAACACCTAACCTAACCCCTAACAGTAAACCTAACCCTAATACTAACCCTACTCCTACCCCTAAGTCCTAACCCTAAACCATAATCCCAACCCCAACACTAAACCCTAACCCTAACGCTAACCCTAACCCCAACCACAACACCAACCCCTATACCTAACACTAACCCTACCCCTAAACCTAACCCTCACACTAACCCTAACCCTAACCATAACCATAACACTAACCCGAAACCCAACCCTAACCTCTAAAACCTAACCCCTAAACCTAACCCTAAACCTAACCCCTAAACCCCAAACCCTAACCCCTAACCCCTTAACCCTAACCCCTAAACCCTAAAACTAACCCCAACCCCTAACCCAACCCTAACCCAAACCCCAACAACAAACCATACCCCACCCTTACCCCTACCCCTAAACCTAACCAAACCCTAACCCTAACCTTCACGCTAACCCTAACACTAATCCTGACCCTAAACCTAAACCGAACCCCCAACCTCAACCCTAACACTAACCCTAACCCTAACACTAATCCTATCCCTAACCCTAACTTAAAACCCTAACCATACCCCCTAACTTAACAATAACCCTAACCGAAACCCTAGCCTAACACTAACCCTAACCCAATCCTAAACCTAACCCCTAACTCCAACCCATACCCTACCCCTACCCCTAACCCCTAACCCTAACCCCTAACCCAATCCCTAAACCCCAATCCCTAACCATAACCCCTAACCCGAAACACTAACCCCAACCCCTAACCCCTAACTTTCTAACCCCAACCCAACCCGAACCCCAACCTTAATCCCTAACCCTAAACTTAACCATAAACACTAACCCCAACCCCTAACCCCAACCCAACCCCAACCCCTAACCCTAACTCTTCTAACCCTAATGCTAAACCTACCCCTTACCCTAACCCCTACCCCTAATCCTAACACTATCCTTAACCCTAACCCTATCACTAAACCCAAATCCCTAATGCTGACCCTAACCATAACCCAAACCCAACCGTAAACCCAACCCCAATCCCTAACATTAACCCTAAACCCAAAACCCTAACATTAATCCTAACCCTAACCTTAACCCCAAATCCCAATGGTAACCCTAAACCCAGCCACAGCCATAGCCCCAGACAATACCTAGCCCTAGCCCTTACCCTAACCTCAAACTTAAACCCAACCCCAACCCCTAACCCTAAACCCCAACCCCTAACCCAAACATTACCCTAACCCTAACACCAACGCTGACCCTAACCCCAACCCTAACCCTAATACTAACCCTATACCCCTAACCCTAAACCTAACCCCTAAACCTAACCCTAACCTTAACCCTAACCCCAACCCTAATCCTAACCATAAACCTAACCCTAACCCAACCCTAACCCTAACCCTAACCCTAAACCTAACACTAACCAAACCCCTACCCCTAACACTAACACTAACTGTAACCATAACCCTAACCCTAACCCTAACCCTAACACTAACACTAAGTCGTCTAAACCTAAACATAACCCAACCCCTACCATTACCCCTACCCTTAACCCTAAACCTAACCCAATCCTACCCCTAACCCTAACCCTAACTTTAACCATAACCCAACCCTATCCCTAACCTTAACACTAACCTCAACCCCTAATCCTACTTTACCCCTAAACCTAACCCCTAACCCTAGTCTTATCCGTATCCCCAGACATAGCCGTAGCTTTAAACCTTAGCCCCAGCACTAGCCGCAAACCCAACCCCAACCCCTAACCATAACCATAACTCCAACCAAACCCGAACCCAAACCCTACCTTAACCCTAAACCTAACCACATCCCTAACCCTGAACCCCAACCTTACACTAAAACCTAGCCCTACCCCTAGCCCCAACCTTAGCACTAGCCCCAGCCTAACCCCTCTCCCTAGCCCCATACCTAACCCTAAACCTAACTCTATCCCTAAACCTGAACCCAACCCTAACCCCTAACCCAACCCTAAGCCTAACCCCAACCCAAACACCAACACATACCCCTACCCCCTAACCATAACCCTAGTTCTAACCCCAGATGTAGCTGTAGCCCCAAACCCAGCCCTACCCCTATCCCCAACCGTAACCCCAACCCCAAACCCAACCCATACCCCAACACCAGCCCCAGCCGCAGCCCCAGCCCCAGCACTAGCCCCAGCCCCAGGCCCAGCCCCAGCCCCACCTTAACCCCAACCCCAACCCCAAACCCAACTCTTAAACCCCAACACTACCCTAACCCTATCCCTAAACCAAGTCCAAATCCAACCCCAAACCATAACATTACCTTCCCCCTACCCATAACCCCAACCCCTACCCTAACCCTAACCCCAACCGAACCCCAACCCCAAACATAACCCTAAACACCAACCCTAATACTGACCTAAAACTAACCCCACTCCAAACCCTAACAGTAACCCTAGTACCCCAAACCTAACAACAACCCTATTCTAAACCTAACACTAAACCTAAAACTCTTATAACCATAAACCTAACAGTAACGCTAACCCCAAAACTAAACCTAACCCTTAAACTAAACCTCACCCCAACCCCAAACGTAACCCCAACCTCAACCCAAACCCCAACCCTAACCCCTAACCCTAACACTAAACACTAACCCTTACCTTAACCCTAACATGACCCTAACACTAACCCCTAACCATAACACTAACCACAACCCCTAAACCTACCCCTAACCCTAGCTCTAACCCTATTCTAACCCTAACCTAACCATAATCATAACCCAACCCTAACCCCAACCCAAACCCCAACACATACCGCCACCCCCTACCCCTAACCCCACCTAAAGCTATACCTAACCCCAACCCCTAACCCTAACCCTAAACCTAACTGTAACCTTAACCCCAACCCTAACTCTAACCCCTAAACATAACCATAAACCCAACACTATCCCTACCCCTAACCCTAACCCTAACTCCTAACCCTAACCCTAAACCTAACCACAACCCTTACCCCTACCCCTACCCCTACCCCTACCCCTACACCTAACCCTATCCCTAAACCCTAAACCGTAACCCTAACACTAACTCTAACACTAAACCCTAAACTTTACCTTAACCTTAACCCGACCCCAACACTAACCCCAACCCCAACACTAACCACAACCCCTAAACATACCCCCCAACCCCAGCCCTAACCCTATTCCTAACCCTAACCCCAAGCCCAACCCTTTCTAAGCTTAAACTTAATAGTAACGCTAAACCTAACCCCTAAACTTAACCCCAACGCCAAACCTACCCTAACCAGATCCTAATCCCAACCCCAACCCCTAACCCCAAACTATAACCCCAACCCCTAACCCCAACCCCTAACCCCAACATAGCCTGAGCCCCAACCCCAGCCATAGCACTAGCTCCCAGCCCCAAAACTATACCTAGCCCCAAACCCAACCCCAACCCCAACCCAACCCCAACCCCACACATAACCCCAAACACCAACCCTAATACTGACCTAAAACCAACCCCAAATCCCAAACACCAACAGTAACCCTAACACCCTAAACCTAACAACAACCCTATTCTAACCCTAACCCTAAACCTAAACCTTATAACCCCAAACCTAACAGTAAAGTTAACCCCAAAGCTAAACCTAACCCTAAACTAAACCTTACCCCAACCCCAAACCTAACCCCTAACCTCAACCTAAACCCCAACCCTATCACTAACCCCAACACT
This sequence comes from Nanger dama, assembly GCA_917880005.1. Lineage (NCBI taxonomy): Eukaryota > Metazoa > Chordata > Mammalia > Artiodactyla > Bovidae > Nanger > Nanger dama. Next base: position 23,443 of record CAKJTW010000518.1, on the reverse strand, counting down.
AAACACTAACCCCTACCTTAAACCTAACATGACCCTAACACTAACCCTAACCATAACACTAACCACAATCCCTAAACCTACCCCTAACCCTATTCTAACCCTAACCCCAACCATAATCCAAATCTAACCCTAAACCTAACCCCTAACCCTATCCCTTACCCTAACTCTATCACTAAACCCCAAACCCCAACACTAGCACTAACCCTAAACACTAATGCTAACCCCTAATCCTTACACAACAATAAAACTAACCATAACCCTAACTCCAACCCATTCCCTACCCCCACCCGTACCACGAACCCCAACCATAACCGTAAACCCCAACCCAACACTAACCCTAACCCTAACACTAACCCTAAACTCTACCTAAACTTAAACCTGACCGTAACCCCCAACTCCAACCCTAACCCCAACTGTAACCCCAAGCCTAACCCCTAACCCTAACTCTAACCATAAACATAACCTAAGCCTAACACTATCCCTAACCCTAACCTTAACCCTAACTCTGTCTAAACCTACTGGTACCCCTAACCCTATCCCTACCCCTAACCTAACCCTAACTCAAACCCTTTTCCCAAACCCTAAACACAACCCATACCCCTACCCCTATCCCTAAACCCTAAACCGTAACCCTAATCCTAGCTCTAACACTAAACACTAACCCTTACCTTAACCCTAACCCGACACTAACACTAACCCCAACCATAACACTAACCACAACCCCTAAACCTACCCCCTAACCCTAGCCCTAACCCTATTCTAACCCTAACCATAAACCTAACCCCTTCTAACCCCAAACTTAATAGTAACACTAAACCTAACCCTAAACTTAAACCCAACACCAACTCTACTCTAACCAGACCCTAATCCTAACCCCAACCCTAAACCATAACCCAAACCCTAACCTAAAACCCTAACCCTAACCCCTAACCGTATCCCAATACCCTAGCCCTAGTCATAGCACTAGCCCCAGCCCATAAACTATACCTAGCCCTAAACCTAAACCTAACCCTATTCCTAATCCTATTTCTAAACCCCAAACCCTAACCCCAACCTTAACCCCAACACTAAACACTAACCCCAACCCTAAGTCTACCTTAACCCTAACCCCAACCCCTAACCCTAGGCCTAACCCAACCCCTAACCCTAACTTTAGCCCTAACACCTATTCTAAGCATAAACCCTTTTCCCTAACCCTAACCCAAACCCCAACTCCTATCCCTAACCCTAACCCCAACCCCCAACACCTAACACTATACCTCACCCCTTAACTCCAACCCCAACCATAACACGAAACACTAACCCCAACCCTTTCCTCAGCTCCCAGTCCTAGCCCCTAGTCCTAATCCTATCCCAAGCCCCAACCATAACCCCAACACTAAACCTAATCCCTAATCCCTAATCCCTAACCCTATCCCTCACCCTAACTCAAAATCATAACTCTAACCCCTACCCTATACCTAACCCCTACCCTATACCTTAACCCTAACCCTAACTCTAACTTTAAAACCTAAACCGTAACAATAACCCTAACCCCTAACCCAACACTAACCCCAACCGTAACCCCTAAACACAACCCCGAACCCTATTCCTCTCCTTAACCCTAACCCTAATCCTAACCATATACCTAAACCCCAAACACTAACCCCAACACTAAACACTAACTCTAACCCTAACCCCAACCAAACCCTAAAACCTAACCATAACCCCTACACTACTACAACCACTAACACCACCCCTACCCCTACCCCTACCCCCTAACCCCTAGCCCCAGCCCTAGCCTACCCTTAATAATATCCCTAGTCCTAGCACTAAACATAGCCCTAGCCCCAACCCTAACCCTATCCCAACGCTAACCCAAACCCTAACTCTAACCCCAACCATAACACTAAACCCTGAACCCTAAACCTAACACTAACCGTAAACCCTAACCCCAACACAAACTCTAACCCAACCCAAACACTAACCTTAACCCCAACCCAAACCCTAACCACAACCCCTAACCCTACCCCTAATCTTAGCCCCAACCCAAAACACTAAACATAAATCCTACTCCCAACAGTAACCTTAACCCTAACCCTAACACTAACCCCAACCGTACCCTTACCCCCTACACCTAACCCTAACCCTAACACTAACCCTAATCCCTATCCCAACCCTCACCACTAACCATAACCCAAACCCTAACACTAAACTTTAACCCCAAACTTAACCCAACCCTAACCCTAACCCTAACACTAAACCTAGTCCCAGACCCAACCGTAGCCCCAGTCTTAACCCTAGCCCTTGCCCTAACTCCCTAATCCTACCCTACCCTTACCCCTAACCCCAACCACTAACCCTAACCCTAATCCTAATCAATAACACTAACCCCAACCGTAACCGTAAAAGCTAACCCCAACCCAAACACTAACCCAACCAAACCCCACCGCTAACCCTAAACCCTAACCTCAACACTAACCCCTAATCCTAAAATAACCCTGACCTTAACCCTAAACCCAACCCCAACCCCTAACCCCAAACCCAACTCTAATCCTAACCCCAAACCCAAATCTAACCCCAACCCTTAACCCAACCCCAAAGCCTAACCCCACACTCAACTCCAGCTTGAACCCTAGCTCAGCCCCAGCCCCAGGACTGGCTATATCCTGCCCTTAACCCCAGCCCCAACCCTAACCGAACTCAAACCCTAATCCTAAACCCAACCACAACCCCTAACGCCACCTCTAATCCTAACACTAACCCTAACCCCAACCCTAAACCCCAATCACTAGCACTAACAGTAAACACTAACCCTAAAACTAACCAGAACCCAACCCTAACCCTAACACTAACACTAACCCTAAACCTTAAACCTTAACCCCTACCCTAAGCCAAACCCACCCTAACTCTAACTCTAACCCTATCCCTTACCCTATCTCTATAACTAAACCCTAAACCCGAAACCCGAAACCCGACCCTAACCCTAACCCCTAACCCTAACCCTAATCCCACACAACCCTAAAGCTAACCATAACCCCAACCCCAACCACCCCCCTACCCCACACATACACTGAACCCCAACCCCAAACCTAACCACTAACCCAACCCCAACATTAACCCCCAACCCCAACAGAAAACTTAACCCCAAACCTAAACCCTATCACTAACACTAATCTTAACCTAAACCCTATCACTAACACTAAACCTAAACCCCTAACCCTATCCCTAAACCCAACCCCTAACCCTAACCGCAAACCTAACCCTAACCCTAACCTAATCCTAACCCTAACCCTAACGGTAACCCTAAGACTATCCCTAACCCTAACCCTAGCATTAACTCGTCTAAACCCCAACTCCTAATCCTACCCCCAACGCTAACCCTGTCCCTAACCATAACCCCAACCTAATCCCTAAACCTAACCCCTAACCATAACATTAACATTAACCCCAACCTTAACCCTAAAAATAACCGTAACCCTATCCCTAACCTAACCTTAACACTAACCCTAAATTCCTAACCCTAACACTAACCTTAAACCAATCCTAACACTAACCCTAACTCCAACCCATATCCCTACCCCTACCTCTTCCCCTAATCCCTAACCCTAACCCTATCCCTAGGCGCTAATCCTTACACTAACCTTAATTCTAACACTAAACCTTAACACTATCCCTAACCTAACCCTAACCCTAATAAACTAAACAAACCCTAACTTTATTCTAATGCTAACCCTAAACCTAAAACTCTTCTACACTCAACCTAACAGTAACGCTAACCATAACCCCAAACCCAACCCTAACCCTAACCCTAAACCTAAACCCCAACCGTAACCCCTAACCCTAAAGCCTAATCCTTACACTAACCCCTAGCTTGAGCCCCAGCCCTAGCACTACTCCTAGGACAGGCCTAGCCTCATTCCTAAAGCTAGCCTTAACCCTAACCCAACTTAACCCTAACCCGATACCTAACCACAACCCATAACCCTACCCTTAATCCTAACACTAACCCTAACCCTAACCCTAACCCTAACCCCTAACATCTATGCTAACCCTAACCCTAAGCCTAACCCTAAACCCGACACCCCAACCCTAACACTAAGCTTAACCCTAACCCCAACCACAACTTCTGACCCTACCCCCAACCGTAACACTAACCCTAACCAAAACCCCTGACCCTACCCCCAACCATAAACCTAAACCTAACTAAAACAACTAACCCTACCCCTAACCCTACCCCTAACCCCAAACATAAATCCCAAACCCTAACCCCCAACCCAATCCTAACACTACCCCTACCCCTACCCCTACCCCTACACCTAACCCCAACCCAAACCCTAAAATGAAACCTCTTCTAACCTTACCCCAAGAGTAACACTAACCCCAACCTTAAACCTAACCCCAACCCCAACCCTAACCGTAACTGCACCCCAACCCTAACACTAACTCTAACCCTATTGTAATCGTAACCCCAAACCTAATCCTCCTAACCCTAACCCCAACAGTAATGCTAACCCTAATCCTATCCCTAACCCCACCCCAACACTAAACTTAAACCTACCCTAACCCTAAACCTAACGCTAACCCCAAACATAACCCAATCCTAACCCCAACCCTAAGCCCAACCCCCAACCCCTACCCCAACCCTTTCCCTAAGCCGAAACCCTTTCTAACCCTAACCCCAAGAGTAATGCTAACCCCAACCCTAACCCTAACCTAACCCCAACCCATACCCTTACCGTTACCCCCTACCCCTACCCCCAACCGTAAAACAAACCTAACCCTAACCCGAACCTCAACACTAACCCCAACTCTAACACTAACACTAACCCTAACCTTAACTCTAAACCCCAACCATAACTCTAACCCACTCCTAACCCTTACACTAACCCTAACCCTAGCCCACATCCCAACACATACCGCTATCCTTACCCCTAACCCTAAACCCTAACCCTAAACCTGATCAAAACAGTAACCCTAAACCCCAACCCTAACCCTAGCTCTAAACCTTAAGCCGTAACCTTTATTCTCAACACTAACTTAACTTCCAACCCCAACCCTAACCCTATCCCTTACCTTAACTCCTATCACTTAACACTAAACCCCAACACTAACCCCTAATTCTAAACACTAACACTAACGTTAATCCTTACACAACAATAAAACTAACCGTAACCCTAACTCCAACCCAATCCCGCACCCGCACCCCTACCCCTACCCCGAACCCCAACCATAACTGTAACCCCTAACCTAACACTAATCCTAACCCTAACACTAACCCCAACACTAACCCTAAACCCTACCTAAACCCAACAATAACCCTAACCCCTAATCCTAACCCCTAACCCAACAGTAACCCTAACCCTAAACCTAACCCTAACTTTGACCCTAAACATAACCGTAAACCTAACATTATCCCTACCACTAACCCCTAACCCAAACCTAACCCTAACCCACAACACCTACCCTACCCCTAATACTAACACTAACCCCTAACCCTAACCCTAACCTATCCCTAACCCTAACCCCAAACACTAACCCCTAACCCTAACCATAACCCAACCTTACTCTAACCCTAAGCCTAACACCTAACCCTAACCCTAAACCTTACCTTAAACTGAAACCTCTTCTAAACCTAACCCCAAGAGAAATGCTAACCCTAACATTAACCCCTAACCCCAACCCCAACCCCAACCCTAACACTAACCGCACCCCAACCCTAATCCTATCCCTAACCCCAACCCCAACCCTAAACCTACACCTACCCTAACCATAAACCCAACCGTAACCCTAACATCTACCCTTACCCATACCCCTATCGTAACAGTAACCCAACCGTATACCTAACCCTAACGCTAACACTAACACTAACCATTACACTAAATCTAACCCTAACCCCAAACCTAACCCAAACCCCCAACCCATACTCCTACCACTAACACTACCCCTAACCCTAATCCCTAACCCTAACCCCTGAACCAAACCCCTAACCCCTAAACCCTAGACCTAACCCCAAACACCAACCCCAACCGTACCCTAATCCTAACCCTAACCTTAACCCTAACAGTATTCTAACCCCAACCCCAAACTGAAACCTCTTCTGACCCCTACCCCCAACCGCACCCTAACCCTAACCCCAACCCTAGCCTTAGCACTAGCACCAGCCCCTAGGCCGAACCCTATCCCTCGGCCTAACCCTAACCCTATTCTTAACACTAACCCTAAACCCTAAACCCTAACCCTAACCCTAAACCTAACCCAACCCCTAACCCTAACCCTAAACCAAACCACAACACATACCGCTACCCCTACCCCTAACCCTTAACCCCTAACCATAAACCTGACCCATACCCCAACCCTAAACCCTAACCCGAACCCCAACCTTAAACCTAAACCTTAACCCCAAACATAACCCTAACCCAACTCTAACCCCAACCCTAACCCTATCCCTCACTCCTAACTCTAACAATAAACACTAAACTTTATCTTAACCCTAACACGACCCTAACACTAACCCCAACCATAACACTAACCAACACCCCTAAGCCTACTCCTAACCCCAGCCCCAACCCTATTCTAGCCCTAACCTAAACCTAACCATCTTCTAACCCTAAACTTAATAGTAACGCTAAACCTAAACCAAAACTTAACCCCCAACGCCAAGCCTACCCTAACCAGACCCTAATCCCAACCCTAAACCTAACCCTAAACCATAACACTAACCCTAAACCCCAACCCCAACCGTAACCTCAACCCCTAGCCAAAACCCCTAACCCTAACCCCAACCCAAACCCCAACCCTTAACCTCTATTAAAAGTAAACCTAAGGTAATGCTAACCCTAAACCTAACCCTTACCAAACCCCTAACCCTAACCCTAAACCCCTTCTAACCCTAAACCTAAGAGTAACCCTAAACCTAACCCCTAACCCTAACCTAACCCTAACCCTAAACCCCAACACTAACCCTAACTCCCAACCCCCAAACCTAACCTTAACCCTAACCTTAACACCAACCCTAAACCTAAGCCCAACCCCAGCCGTAACCCTAACCCCCAACCCCAACACTTACCCTAAACCCAACCCCTAACCCAACACTAACTCTAACCCTAACCCTAAACCCCTGAACCTAACCCCAAACCTAACCCCAACCCGAACGTTAACCCTAAAACCTAACACTAACCCCAACCCCCAGCCCCAACACTAAATCTAAACCTAACCCTTAACCAAACGCCAACCCTAAACCCAACCCTAACCCTAACCCCAAAACTCTTCTAACCCTAAACCCAAGAGTAATGCTAAACCTAACAAAAACCGAATCCCAAACAAAATCCTACCTCTAAACCCACACCCCAACCCCTAACCCCAATCCCCTAACCCCTAACCCCAGCCCCAGCCCCAGCCCCCATCCCTAGCCCCAGCACTAGCCCCAGTCCCAAACCCAACCCCAGCCCGAACCATAACCCCAACCCCAAACCCAACCCCAACCCCAAACCCCAAACCTAAACCCAACCCTAACCCTAGCTCCCAGCCCCAGCCCTATCCCTAGCCCTTGCACTAGCCCCCAGTCCCAAACCTATCCATAGCCCGGAACAATAACCCTAACCCCAAACCTAACCCCTAACCCTAAACCTAACTCCTAACACTAACCCTAAAGGCCAACCCTAACCCCAAACCTAACCCCAACCCCAAACCTAACTTTAACCCCAACCCCAAACCTAACCCCAAACCTAACCCCCACCCCTAACCCTAAACCCAATCCCAATCCTAAACCAAACCACAATCCCAAACCTAACCCCAACCTCAACCCTGACTTCAACCCCAAACCTAACCCCCAACCCCAAACCTCTTCTAACCCTAAACCCAAGAGTAACGCCAAACCTTACCCTAACCCCAACCCCCAACCCCAAACCTAATCCTAACTGTAATCCCATCCAAAACCAAAACACCTAACCCTAACCCTAACCCCAGACCTCTTCTAACCCTAAACCTAAGAGTAACGTTAACCCTAACCCTAACACTAACCCCAAACCCAACCAAAACCACTAACCCTCACCCTAACCCCAAACCTCTTCTAACCCCAAACCTAAGAGTAACGCTAACCCTAACCCCAACACTAACCCTAAGCAAAACCCCCAACCCCAACCCTAATCCTAACCCTAAGAGTAACGCTAACCCCAACCCCAACCATAACCATAACCCAAGAGTAACGCTAATCCCAACCCCAGCCCGAACCCTATTCTAACCCTAACCCCAATAGTAACCCTCTAAACCCAAACTTAATAGTAACGCCAAACCCAACCCCAAACTTAACCCCAACGCCCACCCTACCCTAAACAGAACCTAATCCTAATCCTAACCCCAACCGTAAAACATAACCCTAACCTTAACCTAAAACACTAACCCCAACCCCAACCGTAGCCCGAGTCCTAGCCCCAGCCATAGCACTAGCCCCAGACCTTAAACTATACCTAGCTCTAAACCTAAACCTAACCCCAACCGTAATCCTATTCCTAAACCCTAACCCCAACACTAAACACTAACCTCTAACCCCACCCCCAACCAAACCCTAACCCTAACCATAATCCTTTCACTAACTACAACCCCACACCATACCTCTACCTCTACCCCCTACCCCCTAACCCTAGCCCCAGCCCTAGCCTCACACCTAAGAATATCCCTAGCCCCAGCACTAAACATAGACCTAGCCTTAAGCCTAACCCTATACCAACGCTAAACCAAACCCTGACTCTAACCCTAACCATAACACTAAACCCTGAACACTAAACCTAACACTATCCATCAACTCTAACCTTAACACAAACGCTAACCCAACCCAAACACTAACCCTAACCCTAACCCAAACCCTAATCACAACCCCCTAACCATACCCCTATCCTTAACCCTAACCCCAAACACTAACCATAACACTAATCCAACAGTAACCTTAATCCTAACCCTAATACTACCCCAACCCATGCCCCTACCCCTACACCTACACTTAACCCTAACCCTAACCTTAACACTAACCCTAATCCCTAACCCTAACCCTAACACCTAACCATAACCCAAACCCTAACACTAAACCTCAACCTAAACTTAACCCAACCCTAACCCTAACCCCTAACCCAAACTTAGTCTTAGACATAACCGTAGCTTTAGTCTTAACCCTAGCCCTTGCCCTACCTCGAACCCTACCCCTACACTTACCCCCCAACCCTAACCACTAACCTGAACCCTAATCCTAATCAATAACCCTAACCCTAACCGTAACCATAAAAGCCAACTATAACCCAAACACTAACCCAGCACAAACCCTCACGCCAACCCTAAACCCTAACCCCTAACCCCAAACCCTAACACTAACCCTAACTCCTAACCCCTAAACCCAACCCTAACCCTAACCTTAACACCAACCCTAAACCTAAGCCTAATCCCAGCCATAACCCCAACCCCAACCCCAACACTAACCTTAACCCCAACTCTAACCTAGTAATAACCCTAACCCCAAACCCAAACCCCAACCCCAACCCTAAACCCTAACACTAACCCCTAACCCTAACCCCTAAACCTAACCCTAACCCTAACCTTAACACCAACCCTAAACCAAAGCCTAATCCCAGCCATAACCCCAAGCCCAATCCCAACACTAACCTTAACCCTAACCCAACCTAGTAATAACTCTAACCCCTAACCCTAAACCCTAACCCTAACCCCGAACCTAACCCCTAAACATAACCTAAATCGAACCTCAACCCCAAAACCCAACACTAACCCCAACCCCAACCCCCAGCCCCAACAATAAACCTAAACCCAATCCTTAACCAAACGCTAACCCTAAACCTAACCCCTAACACTAACCCTAAACCTCTTCTAACCCCAAACCCAAGAGTAACGCTAAACCTATCAATAAACCGAATCCCAAACCAAACCCTACCCTAACCCTACCCCCTAACCCCTAAACCCAATCCCTAACCCTAACCTTAGCCCCCAACCCCTAGCCCTCATCCCCTAGCTCCCAGCACTAGCCCTAGTCCTAAACCTATCCCTAGTCCGAACCATAACCCTAACCATAAACCCAACCCCAACCCCAAACCCAACCTTAACCCCAACCCCAAACCTAACCCTAATCCTAACCCCAACCCTAACCCTAAACCCACCCCCAATCCTAAACCAAACCACGATCCCAAACCTAACCCCAACCCCTATCCCAACCCTAACCCCAAATTCAACCTGACCTCAACCCCCAACCCTAACCCCTAACCCCAACCCCAAACCTCCTTCTAACCCTAAACCTAAGAGTAACGCTAAACCCAACCCCAACCCTAACCCCTAACCCTAACCCTAATCCTAACCATAATCCTATCCAAAACCAAACCCTAACCCCAACCCCAACCCCAAACCTCTTCTAACCCTAAACCCAAGAGCAACGCTAACCCTAACCCCAACCCTAACCCCAAACCTCTTAACCCCTAAACCCAAGAGTAACGCTAACACCAACCCCAACCCCAACACTACAGCAATCCCCCAACCCCAACCCCAACAATAACCCTAAACCCAACCAAAACCCGTAACCTTAACCCCTAAACCCAACCCTAACCCTCTTCTAACCCTAAACCCAAGAGTAACGCTAACCCCAACCCCAACCCTAAACGTAACCAAAACCCCTAACCCTAACCCCAACCCCAACCCTCTTCTAACCCTAAACCCAAGAGTAACGCTAACCCCAACCCCAACCCTAACCCCAAGCAAACCCCCCAACCCTAACCCCAACCCCAACCTAAGAGTAACGCTAACCCTAACCCCAACCATAACCATAACCCAAGAGTAACGCTAATCCTAACCCTAGCCCTAACCCTATTCTAACCGTAACCCCAATAGTAACCCTTTCTAAACCTAAACTTAATAGTAACGCCAAACCTAACCCCAAACTTAACCCCAACGCCAACCCTACCCTAAACAGAACCTAATCCTAATCCTAACCCTAAACCATAACCCCAACCTTAACCTAAAACCCCAACCCCAACCCAACCATAGCCCGAGTCCCAGCCCCAGCCATAGCACTAGCCCCAGACCCAAACTATACCTAGCTCTAAACCCAAACCCAACCCCAACTGTAATCCTATTCCCAAACCCCAAACCCTAACCCTAACCTTAACCCCAACACCAAACAGTAACACTAACCCCAAATCTACCCTAACCTTAACCCCAACCACAGCCCCAGGCCCAACCCTAACCCCTAACCCCAACTGTAACCCCAACACCTATTCTAAACCTAAACCCTTTTCCTAACCCTAACCCTAACCCCAAATCTAACCCCTGACCCTAACCTTAACTCCTAACCCCAACTCTAAACATAACCCCATACCTAACCCCAAACCTAGCCCTAACCCTAACACTATCCTATCCCTACCCTGAACTCTAACCCCAACCATAACACTAAACACTAACCTTAACCATTTCCTAGCCCTATCTCTATCCCTAGAACTAGCTCCTAGTCCTAACACTATCCCTAGCCCTAACCATACTCCTAACACTAAACCTAATCCCTAACCCTAACCCTCACCCTAACCCAAAATCATAATCTAACCCTACCCTATACCTTAACCCTAACCCTAACTCTAACCTTAAACCCTAAACCGTAACAATAACCCTAATCCCAACCCAAGCCTAACCCCAACCATAACCCCTAAACACAAACTCTAAACCTATTCCTCCCCTTAACCATAACCCCAACCATATCCTAAACCCTAAACCCCAACCCTAACACTAAACACCAACTCTAACCCTACCCCCAACCAAACCCTAACCCTAACCATAATCCTTACACTAACTACAACCCTTCACCAACCCCTACCCCTACCCCTACCCCCTAACCCTAGCCCCAGCCCTAGCCTACACCTAAAAATATCCCTAGCCCCAGCACTAAACATAGCCCCAGCCCCAAACCCAACCCTATCCCAACGCTAACCCAAACGCTGACTCTAACCCTAACCATAACACTAAACCCTGAACACTAAACCTAACACTATCCATCAACTCTAACCTTAACACAAACGCTAACCCAACCCAAACACTAACCCTAACCCTAACCCAAACCCTAATCACAACCCCTAACCATACCCCTATCCTTAACCCTAACCCCAAACACTAACCATAACCCTAATTCAACAGTAACCTTAACCCTAACCCTAATACTAACCACAACACATGCCCCCTACCCCCACACCTACACCTAACCCTAACCCTAACACTAACCCTAATCCCTAACCCCAACCCTAACACCTAACCATAACCAAACCCCAACACTAAACCTAACCTAAACTTAACGCAACCCCAACCCCTAACCCCAACCTAAACCTAGTCCTAGACATAACTGTAGCTTTAGTCTTAACCCCAGCCCTTGCCCCACCTCGAACCCTACCCCCTACCCTTACCCCTAACCCCAACCACTATCCCGAACCCTAATCCTAATCAATAACCCTAACCCTAACCGTAACCATAAAAGCTAACTATAACCCAAACACTAACCCAACACAAACCCTTACGCCAACCCTAAACCCTAACCCTAACCCTAAACCCTAACACTAATTCTAACTCTAACCCCTAAACCTAACCCTAACCCTAACCTCAACACCAACCCCAAACCTAAGCCTAACCCCCAGCCATAACCCCTAACCCCAACCCCAACACTAACCGTAACCCTAACTCCAACCTAACACTAACTCTAACCCTAACCCTAAACCCTAACCCCAACCCCTGAACCCAACCCCAAACCCAACCTAACCCCTAACCTTAACCCCAAAACCCAACACCAACCCCTAACCCCAACCCCTAGCCCCTAACACTAAACCTAAACCCAACCCCTAACCAAACGCTAACCCTAAACCTAACCCTAACCCCAACCCTAAACCTCTTCTAACCCTAAACCCAAGAGTAACGCCAAACCTAACAATAAACCGAATCGTAAACCATACCCTACCCCTAACCCTACCCCCAACCCCTAACCCCAACCCCAACCCCAAACCCCAGCCCTAGCCCTAGCCCTATCCCTAGCTCCTAGCACTAGCCCCAGTCCCAAACCCATCCCTAGCCCGAACCATAACCCCAACCCCAAACCTAACCCCTAACCCCAAACCCCAACCCCAAAACCAACCCCAACACTAACCCCAAACCCCAACCCCAAACCCAACCCCCAACCCCCAAACCCAACCTTAACCCCAACCCTAATCCTAACCCCAACCCCAACCCTAAACCCAACCCCAATCCTAAACCAAACCAGGATCCCAAACCTAACTCAAACCCCAATCCCAACCGAAACCTCAACCTCAACCCCTGACCTCAACCCCAACCCCTAACCCTAACCCTAACCCCATACCTTCTAACCCCCAAACCCAAGAGTAACGCTAACCCCAACCCCTAAACCTAACCAAAACCCCTAACCCCAACCCCTAACCCCTAACCCCAACCCTAACCCTCTTCTAACCCTAAACCCAAGAGTAACGCCAACCCTAACCCTAACTCTGTCCCTAATCAAAACCCCTAACCCTAACCCCTAACCCCAACCCCAACCCAAGAGTAACGCTAACCCTAACCCCAACCATAACCATAACCCAAGAGTAACGCTAATCCCAACCCCAGCCCCAACCCTATTCTCAACCCCAACCCCAATAGTAACCCTCTTCTAACCCCAAACTTAATAGTAACGCCAAACCCAACCCCAAACTTAACCCCAACGCCAACCCTACCCTAAACAGAACCTAATCCTAATCCTAATCCTAACCCTAAACCATAACCCTAACCTTAACCTAAAACCCCAACCCCTAACCCCTAACCATAGCCTGAGTCCCAGCCCCAGCCATAGCAGTAGCCCCAGACCTTAAACTATACCTAGCTCTAAACCCAAACCTAACCCCAACTGTAATCCTATTCCTAAACCCTAAACCCTAACCCCAACCTTAACCCCTAACACTAAACACTAACACTAACCCCAAATCTACCCTAACCTTAACCCCAAACCATAGCCCCAGGCCTAACCCTAACCCTAACCCTAACTGTAACCATAACACCTATTCTAAACCCAAACCCTTTTCCCTAACCCTAACTCTAAACCCAAACCTTAACCCCTGACCCTAACCTTAATTCCTAACCCTAACTCTAAACATAACTCTATCCCTAACCCTAACCTCTATCCCTAACCCTAACATAATCCTATCCCTACCCTTAACTCTAACCCCAACCATAACACTAAACACCAACCTTAACCATTTCCCTAGCCCTATCCCTATCCCTAGAACTAGCCCTAGTCCTAACCCTATCCCTAGCCCCAACCATAATCCTAACACCAAACCTAATCCCTAACCCCAACCCTCACCCTAACCCAAAATCATAATCTAACCCTACCCTATACCTTAACCCTAACCCCTAACTCTAACCTTAAACCCTAAACCGTAACAATAACCCTAATCCTAACCCAAGCCTAACCCCAACCATAACCCTAAGCACAAACTCTAAACCTATTCCTCCCCTTAACCCTAACCCTAACCCTAACCCTACCCATACCCCAAACCCTAAACCCTAACCCCAACACTAAACACTAACTCTAACCCTACCCCTAACCAAACCCTAACCCTAACCATAATCCTACACTAACTACAACCCCTCACCATACCTCTACCTCTACCCCTACCCCTAACCCCTAACCCCAGCCCCAGCCCTAGCCTACACCTAAAAATATCCCTAGCCCCAGCTCTAAACATAGCCCCAGCCTCCAAACCTAACCCTATCCCAACGCTAACCCAAACCCTGACTCCTAACCCTAACCATAACACTAAACCCCTGAACCCTAAACCTAACACTATCCATCAACTCTAACCTTAACACAAACGCTAACCCAACCCAAACACTAACCCTAACCCTAACCCAAACCCTAATCACAACCCCTAACCATACCCCTATCCTAACCCTAACCCCAAACACTAACCATAACCCCTAATCCAAAAGTAACCTAACCCTAACCCTAATACTAACCCCAACCCATGCCCCTACCCCTACACCTACACCTAACCCTAACCCTAACACTAACACTAACCCTAACACCTAACCATAACCCAAACCCCAACACTAAACCCAACCCAAACTTAACCCAACCCTAACCCTAACCCCAACCTAAACCTAGTCCCAGACATAACTGTAGCTTTAGTCTTAACCCTAGCCCTTGCCCTACCTCGAACCCTACCCCTACACTTACCCCCTAACCCCAACCACTAACCCGAACCCTAATCCTAATCAATAACCCTAACCCTAACCTTAACCATAAAAGCTAACTATAACCCAAAGATTAACCCAACACAAACCCTTATGCCAACCCCTAAACCCCTAACCTTAACCCTAAACCCTAATTCTAACCCAACCTGACCATAACCCTAAACCCTAACCCTAACCCTAACACTAACCGCTAACCCTAACCCTAACCCTAACTCTAATCCTAACCCTATCCCTAACCACTAACCCTAAGCCAAACCCCAACCCTAAACCCTAACACTAACCCTAACACTAACCCTAACCATAAAGCCTAAAACTATTCCGTAACCCTAACCCTAACCCTAACCAAACCCCAACCCTAACCAAACCCCAACCCTAACCCCAACTCCTACCCCTACCCCTACCCCTAACACAACCCTAACTCTAGCCCCAACACTAATCTCTAACCCTATTACTAACCCTAGCCAAGCCCCAGCCATAGCGCTAGCACTAGCCCCAGGCCTAAACCCATCCTTAGGCCTAACCCTACCTCTACCCTTATCTTTATCCCTACACCCTAAACCCCTAAAGCCAACCCTAAGCCTAACACAACCCTAACCCAAACCCTAACCCAAACCCCCAACCCATACACCTACCCTTACCCCTACCCCTAAACCTAACCAAACCCCTAACCCCTAACCTTAACGCTAACACTAACACTAACCATAACCTAAGCCTAAACCCAAACCCCAACCCTAAACCCAACCCTAACACTAACCATAGAACTAACACTAACCCTATCCCTAACCCTAACCCTAAACCCTAACCCTACCCCCTAACTTAACAATAACCCTAACCCTAAACCCTAACCCTAACACTAACCCCTAACCCAATCCTAACCCTAACCCTAACTCCAACCCATACACCTTCACCACCCCTAACCCCTAACCCCAACCCAATACCTAAACCCTAATCCCAAATCTCATCCTAACCCTAACCCTAACTCTTCTAACTCTAACCCTAACCCGAACCCCTTACCTTAATCCCTAACACAAACCCTAAACATAAACACTAACCCTATCCCTAACCCAACCCCTAACGCTAACCCTAACTCGTCTAACCCAACCCCAAACCTATCCCTTACCCTAACCCCACACTTAGTCCTAAACTAACCCTAACCCTAACCCTATCAGTAAACCCTAATCCCTAACCCTGACCCTAACCCTAAACACTAACTCTAACCATATCCATAACCCAAACCTAACCCTAAACCCAATCTTAACCCCAACCCGCAATATTAACCCTGAACCCACAACCCTAATCCTAATCCTATCCCTAACCTTAACCCTAAATCCCAACCGTAAACCCAAACCTAACCATAGCCATAGCCCCAGACAATACCTAGCCCCAGACCTTACTCCTAACTTTAACCCTAACCCCAACCCTAATGCTAACCCTCAACCCCTAACCCCAACCCAAACCCAACCATAACCCTAACACTAAACCTAACCTTAACTCTAACCCTAACCCCTAATCATAACCCCATACCCTAACCCCAAACCTAACCCCAAACTTAACCCCAACCCTAACCCCAACACTAACTTCCAAAGTTAACCCTAACCCTAACCCAACCCTAACCCTAACCCTAACCCTAAACCTAACACTAACCAAAACCCCTAATCCTACCCCTAACCCTAACCCCAAATCTAACTGTAACCATAACCCCAACCCTAACCCCAACCCCTTAACCCTAACCCTAACACTAACACTAACCCCAACACTAAAACCAAATCATCTAAACCCAAACATAACCCAACCCTACCCCTTCCCCTACCCTTAACCCTAAACCCAACCCAAACCTACCCCTACCCCTAATCCTAACCCTAACCCTAACCCAACCCTACACCTACCCCCAACATTAACACTAAAACTCACCCAACACTAACACCAACTGCAGCCCTAGTCCCAGACCTAAACCAAGCCCTAACCTTAGATGGCACCCCAGCACTAGCCCCAACTCTAAACCTAAATTCCAAACCCCAACTCTAACCCTAACCCCAACCCAATGCTAACCACAACTCCTAACCCCACATTTAAACTTAACACTAACCCCTAGATGTAGGCCTAGCTCCTAGCCCTAGCATTAACCCCAACCCTAACCCTAACCAACCCTAACCCTAACTGTAACCCTAACCTCAATCCCTAACCTTACCCTTAACCCTAACCATAACCTTAATCCTAACCATAAACATAACCCCAACCCAACCCTAATCCTAACCCTAAACCAAAACTAACACTCACCAAAACCCTTAATCTTACCCCCTAACCCTAACCCCAACCTTAACTTTAAACCAATCCTAACCTAACCCTAACCCCAACCTCAATCCCTAACCCTACCCTTAACCCTAACCCCAACCATTTCCCAAAACCCTGAACCCTAACCATCAATCTGACCCCAAACAATAACCGTAACCCTAGCCCTAACCCTAACCCTAAACCCCAACCCTAACTCTAACTGTAACCCCAACCGCAACCCCAACCCTATCCCTAAACCCAACCCCTAAACCCTAACCCTAACACTAACCCTAACCCCTGAACCTAAACCCAACCCTAACCGCTAACCCTAACACTATCCCTAACCAAAACTCCCACACTAACCCTAAACTATCCCTAAGCCTAACCCTAAACCAAACCCCAACCCACACATACCTTTAACCCCACACCTACCCCTAACCCTACCCCCCAACCCCTAACCCAACCCTACCCCTACCCCTAACCCCAACTTTAACCCTAAAACAACCCTATCCCTACCCCCAACACCAACACTAAAACTCACCAACCCTAACCCTAAACTCTAGCCCTAGCCCAGCCCCAAACCTAGCCCCAGCCCTAGCCCCAGACCCAACCCCTAGCACTAACCAAACCATAACCCCACCCCAAATCTCTAAACCCTAACCCTAACCCTAACCCTAATCCTAACTTCAACCCAATGTCCCTACCCGTACTCCCACACCTAACCGATAACCCTAACCCTGATCCTAACCCTAACCTAAACCAAACCCAAACCCAACCCTAACCCTAACCCCAAATCAAACCCTAACCCTAAACCCTTCTAACCTTAAACCCAAGAATAACGCTAACATTAACCCCAACCCTAACCCTACCCCTAAGCCCCAACCCCAACCCCCAAGCCCCAACCATAACCCCCAATCCTAACAGCTAACCCCAACCCCCACCCCAACCGCAACTATAACCCCAACCAAAATCCCTAACCCCAACCCCAACCCCAACTCTAAAACTCTTCTATCCCAAACCCAAGAGCAACGTTAACCCTATCCCTAACCCCAACCCCAAAACTCTTCTAACCCCAAACCCAAGAGTAACGCCAACCCCAATCCCAAGCCTAACCCCAACCCCAAAACTCTTCTATCCTTAAACCTAAGACTAACGTTAACCCCAACCCCAACCCCAACACAAACCCTAACCCCAACATTAACCCTAACCTCACCCCAACCCCAAACCCTAATCCTGATCCTAACTCCTAACCTTAACCCTAACACCAGCCCTAACCCCAACTTCTTTCCCAACCCCAACCTTAACCCCAACCCCAACCCCAATGCCAACCTTACCCTAACCCAACCCTAAACCTAACACTAGCCCCAGGCATACCCTAACCCCAACCATAACATTAACCCCAACACATATCCTGATAGTAAGATCTTTCCCAAACCTAACTCTAAACCCCAACTCTAACCCCAACACTAACCCCAACCCCAACTCTAACCCTGACTCCAAACCCAACCCCAAACCTAACCCTAAGCCTAACCCTAATCCCACCCTAACACTAACCCCACCCCCAACCCCAAACCCAACCACAATCTCAACCCTAACCCCAACACCAATTCCAACACTAACCCCAAGCTCATCCCTAACCCAACCCCAACACTAACTATAAATCTAACCCCAACCCCTAACCCCTAACCCTAACCCTAATCCTAACCCCTAACCCTAACCATAAGACTAACCCTAACCCCTAACCCTAACCCTAACCCGAACCCTAATGCTAAGCCTAACGCGAATGCTAACCCTAACACTAACCCCAACCCCTAACCCGAAACAATGACCCTGACACTGACCCCAACTGTAACCCTAACCCTAACACTAACTCTAACCCTAACGCTAACCTTAAACCCTAACCCTAACACTAACCCCAAACCCCAAACCTAATCCCAAACCTAACACTAAACCCCAACCCCAAACCCAACCAAACCCCCAACCCCAACCCTCACCCCATACCTCTTCTAACCCCAAACCCAAGAGTAATGCTAACCATAAACCCAATCCCAACCCCAACCCCAAACCTCTTCTAACCCTCAGCCCAAGAGTAACACTAACGCTAACCCTAACCCCAATCCTAAACCCAACCGAAACCCCCTAACCCCAACCCTAACCCCAACCCTAACGCTAAACCTCTTATAACCCCAAACCCAGAGTCACGCTAACCCCAACCCCTAACCCCAACACCCAACCCTAACCCCAACCTAATCCTAACGCAAACCCCAACTCTAAACCCCAACACCAAACCTAACCAACCCAACCCCAAACCCAACCCCAACCCTAACCTTAAAACCAACCCCAAACCTAACCCTAACACCAACACTAACATTAATCCCAACCCCAACCCTATCCCTAACCCCAACCATAACCCTAACCCTAACCTAATCCTAACGCAAACCCTAACTCCAAACCCCAACACTAAACCCTAACCCTAACCCCAAAAACTAACCATAACCCCAACCCTAAACCAACCCTAAACCCCCAACCCCCTAACACCAACCCTAACCCCTAATCCCAACCCCAACCCTATCCCTAACCCCAACCATAACCCCTGACCCTAACCCCAATCCCAACCCTAACCCCACCTAACCCCTAACCCCAACCCAACCCTAACCCTAACCCTAACCCCTAATCCTAACCTAACCCCAACTCTAACCCTCACCCCAAAACCTAACGCCAAACCCAACCCCTAACGCTAGCCCCAACCCTAACCCCAACCCCAACCGCAACCCCTAACCCTAACCTATACACTAACCCTAACCCTGACCCCAAACCCAACCGTAACCCCAACCACAAGCCTAACCCCAACCCCAACCCTAAACCCAACCCTAACCCCAAACCCAAACCTAACCCTTTCCCCTAATGCTAACACCCAACCCCTAACCTTAACCCCAACCCCCAACCCCAACCCCAACCCCTATGCCAACCCTAACCTTAATCCCAAACCTAACCCCCAAAGCCAACACTACCCTAACCAAACCTAACCCCTAACCCTAAATCTAGGCCCAACCCTAACTTTAACCCCAAACACATATCCTAAGCCTAAGCCCGAAACATAACCCCCATCAAACCCAACCCTAACCCTAAACCAAACCCCTAACCCTAAACATAACCGGAACCAAAATCGGTAACCCTAACATATCATTAACCCTAACCCCCTAACCCCTAACCCTAAACCCTAACACTAACATTAACCCCAACCCCTAGCCCTAACCCTAACCCCTAACACTAACTGTAACCCCAACCCCTAGCCCCAACCCTAACCCTAACCCCAACCCAAACCCCTAACCCCAACCCCAACCGTAACCCCAACCCCAAACCCAAACCCTAACCCTAAGCGCAACTTAACCCCAACCCTAAGCCCCACCCCAACCCTAATCCCAACCACTAACCCTAACCCCTAACCCCAAACTCAACCCAAACCCAAGCTTAACCCCAACAATAAACCTAAATAACATTGACCTTAACCCCAAACCCAACCCCAACGCCAAACCTACCCCAACCCCACACCAATCTTAACCCCAGCCCCAGGCCCAACTCTAATCATAACTTTAACTTTAAGCCCAACACATATCCTAAGACTAAACTCTTCCCTAACCCCAAACCCAAACACTAACCCTATCACCAACCCTAACCCCTGACCCTAACCTTAACCCCTAACACTATCGCTAACCCTAACCCCAACCCATAATCCCATGCATACCCTTTTACTTCAACCCTAACGATAACACTAAACACTAACCCAACCCCTAGCTCCCAGCCCCAGCCCCAGCCCCAACCCCTAGCACTAGCCCCAGACCTAAAACTATCCCTAGCCCGAACCATAACCCCAGCCCCAAACCCAATCCTAACCCCAAACCTAACCCCAACCTAACCCCAACCCCAAACCCAACACTAACCCCCAACCCCAAACCTAAACCCCAACCCCAACCCCCAACCCCAACCCTAACCCCAAACCCACCCCTAAACCCAACCACAATCCCAACGCTAATCCAACCCCAACTCCAACCCTAATCCCAACCTCAACCCCTAATCCCAACCTTAACCCTAACTCCAACCCCAACCCCTAACCGTAAACCTAACCCCAACCCCTAAACCCAACAGTAAACCTAACCCCTAACCATAACCCCAACACTAACCCCTAACACCTAAACCTAACCCTAACGCTAACCCTAACGCCAATGCTAACCCTAATGCTAACCCTAACCCCAACCCCTGACCCTGACCCCTGACCCCAACCCCAACCCTAATGCTAACCCTAAACCCTAACCCTAACCCTAAAGATAAATCCCAACCCTAACACTAACCCTAACCCCAACCCCTAACCTAACCCTAACCCTAACCAAAACCCCTAATCCTAACCCCAACCCTAACCCCTTATCCTATCCCTAACTCCAAACAAAATCTTAAACCGAAACCCAAGCTAACCCTAACCCTAACCCCAACCCCAAACCTAAACCCAACATTAACCCGAACCCTAACACTAACCCTAACCCCAAACCCCAAACCCCAAACCCAACCCCAACCCCAACTCCTCACCCCAATCCTAACCCTAAACCTAACCCCAAACCCCCAAACCCCAACCCTAACCCCAAAACTATGCCTAACCCTCACCTAACCCTAATACTAACCCTAAATTATAACCCTATCACTAACCTTAACCCAATCCCAACCCTAACCCTAACTCCAACCCATACCCCACACACACCCCTGACCCCAACCCCCAAACCCAACCCCCAACCCCAGCCCCTAATCCCAACACCAACCCCAAACCTAACACTAAACCCCAACCCCAACCCTATCCCTAACCCAACCCCAAACCCAATACCCCAACCCCAACCCTTACTTTATTCTACGCCTAACCCAAACCCAAACCTCTTCTACACTCAACCCAATACTAACGCTAACCCCAACCCCAACACCACACCCAACCCTAACCCTAACTATAACCCCTAAACCCCTAACCCTAACCATAACCCTAATCCCTAACCCTAAACCAACCATAGCCAGAAACCTAGCCCCTAGCCCTCGCCCTAGGACTAGCCCCAGCCCCATTCCTAACCCTAGCCCTAACCCCAACCCTTACACCAACCCAAACCCTACACTAACCCCAACCCAAGCCCAAGCCCCAGCCCCAGCCCCAGCCCCAACCCCAACCCCTACCCCAAGCCCAAACACCAAACCCCAAACCCAACCCAAACCTATCCCTAACCCTAACACTAAATAAAACATCAACCCTTACCAACACCTACCCTTAACCCTAACCCAACCCCTAACCCTAACCTTATCCCTTACTCCTAACTCTATCACTAATCCCAAATCCCAACACTAACACTAACGCTAACCCTAAACACTAACCCTATCCCTAATCCCTAAACAACCCTAAACTAACCATAACCCTGAACCCCAATCCATTCCCTACCCATACCCATACAGCGAACCCCAACCTGAAACCCCAAGCTAACCCTAACCCCAACCATAACCCCCTACCCCTAACACAAACCTTAACACTAACCCCAAAATCTAACCCTAACACTAACCCTAACACTAACCATAAACCCTAACCCTAAACCTAAACCCCAACTGTAACCCCCAACCCTAAACTTACCCCTAAACCAAACCCTATCCCTAACTCTAACCCTAACCGTAACCCTAATTCTATCCCTAACCCTAACCCTAACACTATCTCTGTCTAAACCTAACCCCAAACCCCCCTACCACTAACCCTATCCCTACCCCTAACCCTAACCAAACCTAACCCTAACCCTAACTACAACACTTAACACTACCTCTAATCTTAAACCCAACCCCAAACTTAAACATCTTCTTTCGCTAACCCTAACAGTAATGCTAATCCTAATCCTTTCCCTAACACCAAACCCAACCC